>JASDQU010687627.1:0-21102 GCA_032191745.1 Picea mariana
CTCAGTTGTCTTAGTAATTTCAACAATATCATTTATAGCAGATAAGAATGAGGATTCTGAGCCTGATGAAATTGAAGAAAAAGTTGTGGCAAGACTAAAGAAAGGATCAGGCAAGTACCAAGGCAAATTGCCCTTCAAATGTTTTAACTATGGAAAGATAGGACACGTTGCATCTAAGTGTCCACACAAGAAACAAGATCATAATTTTGAAGGTGAAAAGAAGTACAAACCCAAGAGATTTGGTAAAAAGAAAATTCTATGTGTAAATAATGATGACTCTTCAAAAGACACAGATAGTGACTCTTCTTGTGAAGATAATATTAATTAATTTATGCTTATGGACAAAGAGGATTATGATAATAAAGGCACAGGAAGTGATGTTGACGATGAAGAAGTTGTGGTTGACTTGGAAGGAGAACTAATCGGTTCTCTAGAATAAATTGCTAGACTCAGATCTAACAAGAAAAAAGAAAAAACAATTGATGATACAGTTTGAGAAAGATAATAAAGGACCTGATGAAGATTTTTCCCTGCTAAAAGTGGAATTAGAAGAGGCAAAGAAAATAGAGTACATTCTGAAACAACAACTAGAAGAAAAGAAGGCAAGATGTGAAGCCTTGGAAGAAGAGGTAGTAAAAACCAGAAAAGATATGGAGAAGTTTCAAACATTGTATCTCCAAAATATTCCAAGAATTAAAGACACAATAGAACTTAACGACATTTTGTGAAAACAAAGACCTCCTATGTTGAAGACTAGTTTAGGTTATGTAAATGGTTCAAGCAGCAAATAGCCAGAAAGCAAAGAGCCAGTAAAGATGATCAAGTTCCAAGTCAACAGACAATCAGACCCTGAGAGTACTCTATCACCAAAAGCTAATAAAGACAAGATGATCCCTGATAAAAAACAAAGAGATCAGAATATGGAGCAACAAATGCCAATAAGAAGGCCATTCTTCACGTACCAAAATTTCTTCCATAGCTATTATTTTTACTGTTTTAATTTTGGTCATAAGAATGTAAATTGTCAAATTAAGTTTAGAGACATGCAACTAAGGAGGTCAGGAAATAAACAATATTTACAACATAAAACTAAGAAGCCAATGAATAGACAACATAGCACCAATCACTTTGACCTACTAAACAATGAGCTCGAATGTTATAAATGTCATAACTTCAGCCACAAATCTAGAAATTTCCATCTGAAGAAGTACAAGGTAGATCCAAGGATAAATCCTTTAGCTAGAAATGCTAGCACATGGAAAAAGAAAGATAGTGAAAAATGTTGTCTAGTACTTTCAGCTCAAAAACAAAAATACCCCTGGTATATAGACAGTGGATGTTCCAAGCACATGAATGGAAACAAGGATAATTTTATGTCTATAAGTAAAAGCAAAACAAGAAATGTAAACTTTGGAAATGATGAACTAGGTAAAATAAGGGTAAAGGGATGGTGAGTTTGAGTAATGGTAAAGGAAAAGCCCAGGATATTCTTCTTGTGTATGGGATGAAACATAATTTTCTCAGTGTAAGTCAAATGTGTGATAGAGGATGTGAAGTGGTGTTCACTTCCAAGGATTGTAAGATAAAATCTATAAATTTAGGTCAAGTGGTGGCTAAAGGCATAAGGACAGAAAATAATGTATATGTGCTGAAAGAAGATAAAGAAGAGTGTCATCTAAGAAAACATGATGAAAGATGGTTATGGAATAGGAGACTTGGACATCTAAACTTTGACCACTTAATCAAGCTCAAAAATCTTGAGGCAGTGAAAGATCTTCCAAGAATATCAAAGCCACAAGACTCCATGTGTAGACCCTGCCAAGTAGGAAAGCTAACCAGGACACAGTTTAAATACAATAGCTCTGCCTCAACAGAGAAACCACTCCAATTAGTTCATATGGATTTATGTGGACCATCAAGACAGGAAGGCACAGGGAAGGAAAACTACTTTATGTTGATCATTGATGATTACTCCAGACTTACTTGGGTTGCTTTTCTCAAAGAAAAAGATGAAGAATTTGAGAAATTTAAAATATTTAAGGCTTTAACTGAGAATCAAACAGGCAAGAGGTTAAAGGAAGTAGGATCAAACAGAGGAGGAGAATTTATGTCAAGTGATTTCAAGGAATTCTGTGACAAACATGGGATCCAGAGAGAATACACAATCCCATGAACTCAACAACAAAACAGAGTAGTTGAGAGGAAAAGAAGAACAATTCAGCAAATGGCCAGGTCAATGGTGAATGAGAAGAACATTGGTCAAACTTACTGGGTAGAAGAAATACACACAACAATCCATATTCTTAACAAATCCCACCTTAGACCACATAGTGACAAGACACCTTATGAACTGTGGTATGGAAGACCTGCTTCAATCAAACACTTCAAAGTCTTTGGGAGTAAGTGCTACATAAAGAATAATAATGAAAACCTTGGAAAGTATGTTGATAGGGTTGATGAAGGAATCTTCTTAGGATATGCTACTAATAGTAAAGGATATAAATTCTTTACTAAAAGATTGCATATATTAGTTGATTGCATTGATTTAAAGGTTGATGAAGGAGTTCCAGTAAGAGAGGTGAGAAATATTGAGTCTAATACAGAGGACACAGTTGAAACGAAATATGCATAGGTCCAAGAATCATATGGAGAAGAGACACATAGACAAGAAGAGTCAGGACATCAATCAACATCAAATCCTTCCTCCAAAATTACTCAAAAGAATCATCTTGAAAGTCAGATAATTGGTGAGAAAGACAGAGGTGTACAAACCAGGAGAAGGATAACCAAAGACACTGAGAAATCACATATGGCCTTCATATCCATGGTGGAACCCAAGAAATTCAATGAATCGAGTGAAGATGTACATTGGTTAAAATCAATGAATGAGGAACTAGACCAGATTGAAAAGAATGACACTTGGGAACTCGTTCCTAGGCCAGAAAATAAAAATGTAATAGGATCCAAATGGGTCCACAAATATAAGATGAATGAGCAAGGAAATATTGTAAGAAATAAGGATAGATTGGTATGCAAAGGATATGCTCAAACAGAAGGACTTGACTTTAATTAAACATTTGCACATGTAGCAAGATTAGAAGCTATTAGAATGTTCCTTTCCTATTCTTGTCATAAACAGTTTAAAGTCTATCAAATGGATGTCAAGTCATATTTTCTAAATGCATATCTAAAAGAAAAAGTCTATATGGAACAACCAGAGGGTTTCCAACTTTCAGATAACCCTGACTTTGTCTGCAATCTGAAGAAAGCCTTATATGGGTCGAAACAACATCCTCATTCCTGGTATTACAGACTGGATAAGTATCTTCAAGACAAAGGGTTCAAGAGAGGAACAATTGACAACAATATATATATCAAAACAGAGGGTAATGATTTTCTCATCGTGTTGGTCTATGTAGATGACATCATCTTTGAAAGAAATAATTCTTCGTTGGTACAATGGTTTTCCTCTGCCATGTAATCTAAATTTGAAATGTCTATGATAGGGGAACTGCCATTTTTTATTGGCCTGCAAATTACTCAAAGGTCTGAAGGATTATTTCTTTCTTAAGAGAAATATCTAAGAGAAATGTTGAAAAGGTTTCAAATGGAATATTCTACACCTATGAGGACACCTATGGTCACTGGATGGAAGTTAAGAAAGGATGATGACTCACCTGATGTTGATTAGAGTTCCTATAGGTCTATGATAGGCAACCTATTGTATATCAGAGCATCCCATCCAGACATAATCCATGTTGTTGGAATGGTAGGAAGGTATGAAGTTGCACCTAAACAGAGTCATTTGTTAGCTGTCAAAATATTGTTCAGATACTTGAAAGGAACAATGAACTATGGCCTATGGTATCCTAGGAATCAAAATTTTCAACTGTCAGTCTATTCAAATGTTGATTGGGATAACTACGTGGATGAAAGGAAAAGCACGAGTGGAGGTGCATTCTTCTTAGGAGATTCTCTCATATCATGGTTGAGCAAGAAGCAAGATTCCATTTCCTTATCAATTACAGAAGTTGAATACATTGTAGCTACCACTTGTTGTACCCAAGTATTGTGGATGATTCAGACACTTATAGATTTGGAGGTAAAATATACTGCATCGATCCCAATTCATTGTGATAATACCAGTGCAATCAGTGTGTCAAATAACCCTATATTTCACTCCAAGACCAAGCATATACCCATAAAGTATCACTTCTTGAGGGAACATGTTACCAACACTGTTGTTTATTTGTATTATATTCCATCCGAAGATCAGATTGTTGATATATTCACTAAACCACTTGCAAAATCTCAATTTGAGTATCTACGCCAGAATTTGGGCGTGACCCCATCATCAACCTAAGAGAGTCCATCCTGTGAGGGGGAGTATGTGTTGTTTAAATATCTGATACCTCCAAAAAGTAATGCAACAGCTCAGGGGGAGCATGTTTTCTTTGATATTGATGTCAAAGGGGGAGAAAAGGAGTAGTCTGGATGCTACAGTTGGAGGTCCAAGTAGTCTAGCGCAACCTTTGAGGGTTGCCATCAATGCCAAAGGGGGATATTGTTGGCATGTTTTGCAGGAAAGAGTGTGATTTCCATTGATGGAAAGAACATAAGGTGGAGTAGAAGGAAGTGTAAGCTCACGAGGAGGAGTGAACAACAGGAAGAGATCACAGCTCATAAAGGAAAGCGTAGTACAAAAGCATATGGAGATTAAATATCAGAAGAGATGGCGTGATAAAAATCATATCAAATCAAGACCACTGGATCTGCAAGCTAGATCAATGGCATGGATGAATTGTGGGGAGAGAAAGATTAATTAAACTACTCACTAGTTACAATCCCGCAATCTGTCTAGATCGTCAGATCTCATAGCTTCAAAGATCTATGACTACGGTTGATCCAACAAGCAATGAGTTTAAGTCAGATTAAATCATTTCCATCGGATGAACAATTGCCAAATCTACAACAGGGATAAATTGTAGATATTGAAAGGAGAATTAAACATCGCACTTGTTCCCATCCCGCAATTAGTCAGGACTATCTAGTCTTATAGCTTCAAAGATCAACGATTGTGGTTAAATCACTAATAGTGCACATCTTCCCATTGTGGAGTTGGGAGACGAGTTAAAACACTCGCAGATTGTGGTTGCACAATCATTCTTGATCGTGGATCTGTTTTAAGAAACTTCAAAACCATTGGATCAATTTTGAGTGGAAGGACAGGATAAGCTAGAAAAATATTTGAGAATTCGATTATGCAAATTCTCGTCAACCATCGGATCACTTTCAAGTGGAAGGACAGGATAAGCTAGCAGAGCTGCAACGCTAACAAATCAAGTCGTTTATCTAAGATCCTAATCGATGAACAACATTTAGTTCAGGTTTAAAGTCGTGAGGAGGTTACGCTCCAGAATGTTTGAGATATAAAATACCCGAAGCCTGGAAATCCAAAATGAATAAGGACCGTCAGATTTGGAGGAAAAACGAGGATCGTTGGTTCAGGCTTGTTGGTCAGCAGACCATGTTAGAAAATGGGGATAGTGGTAGACCTTGTTATAAGACCACATTGGCAAACCGTGTTAGTAGACCACATCATAAAATACACATGGCATAATCAAGTGATGACAAGTGTTAAGAGGAAATTGGCTCGTGTAATGTCAATAAGTGACGTAAGCCAAGAAATTTCAAAAGTCTCGAAGTCCCGAAGGACGAAGGTCCAAAGGCACTCTCAGTCGTCGATCTAAGATAATATCCTAACCATTAGATCAAGGACATGTGGCATAGTCAGAGAACGACAAGTGTCAAATTGAAATAAACATTTTAGGTATGTGAAAATCATGAATCAGAGTGACATGTGGCAGTTTCTCGACTCATGACACATCATCAAGTTATGCAAGAGTTAAATCACTCCAGGAGTTTTGCTTTAGTATTTTTACCACCAGCACTCACCCAAATACCCCAAGTCTCGAATGTCGAAGACCCGAAGTGGACACGAGATGTATTATCTGAAGATCACTTTGGGAGCAGTCTCATCCATCGATCTACTACAGTGGAAGGATAATGTAAGTGAAAAATTTAACCGACAACAAGTGGTCTCCACTGTCTTGTGACTAACTTAGCAAGTGATCAATCTGGAGGAAACAACGGGTTGAGATTTGAAATCTCTGAAGTCCAGAGACCTGAGGAGATCTTGACCGTTAATCCAAGAGGGACATGCGTCAGAGGCTTGTCAGCTTCGAAAGATTGATGTATAGAGGAAAGAAATGGTTGAGACTCGAAATATCCGAAGTCCGAAGACCCAAAGGAGATCTCGACCGTTGATCTAATGTCGGGTGTACTATCAACCATTGATCAAAATATAGTGGAAGGATAACGTAAGAATCATAGACAAAGTCATGGAGTAAAAGGTGGCCATACATCTCATTGCTTGATTAATTCCTAGCCATTGGATTAAGCAATGAAGGATGACTGTAAGGATTAATGTTAACCATTGATATAGTTCTGAGATGTAATGTGAACCATCCAATCTATTCGGTAATTTTGATTCGGAAGTTTTGAAAGGTTTAAAACCCAAAATTTCCGAAGGGAAAACTGTTGAAGTTACGACAGTTGTCCATTTCAAGAGAATGAATCCTTCTTGTTGAATTGATATGCACTCAAGTGATCATTAAGCCCAGGCGTATGGTCACCACCAATGATCATGTGAAGGAAGAGGTTTAGAAGCCAAAGAATCCATAATTGACTGGTTGTAACTAACATAGAATGCAAAGAGTTTCGACTGCTAGAGAAGCTAAGGAATCTCATCATAGTGCTCACTAATAATGAACACATGGACCAAGCATGGTGCTAAATGCCATAGATGATAAGGTGTTGCAATGATGATCAGGTAGAGGACTAAATGTGAGAAAGTATGCAAGGTAGAGTAATGATGGGCATCTACTGGTTAGTTATGCAGTTGTGAGGAAGAGATGTAGTGAAAAACTTGTAGGGAAAAACAATGATGTAGTGAAGAGCATGCAAAGGCAGAGCACATAGAAGAGAGATGGCGCACAGTCCATAAAATGAAGAAGAACATAAAGTGTAGGTGAAGCAAGCAGAGAGACACTGATGCAGACAGAGTAGAGCAATGTAGTAGAATAATGATGAGAATGGTAAGCCATAGATAAATGTTGTATCATTGTGATAAATTCAAGAAAAGAAAATATTTATATTTCAGGGTGGTAGGGAGGTGCTAGGGAGGATTGGTGTCCTCAGAGTTTCAAGTGGGTGCTTGAACACAGGGCATTGGGCTAGCACTGGTGTCCTCAGAGTTTCAAGTGGGTTCTTGAACACAGGGCGTTGGAGCTTCCATATGGTTGCAGCCAGCAAAAACAGGGTGGCAAGGTGGTGCAAGGGAAAACTATTGTTCTCTGTTATACAGGTTGGTGCCTGTGTGATTGGAAGTTGGTGTTTGCATCCAGTTGGTGCTGGAACACTCAGGGAGTTGGTGATTCCTTTTAGTGGGTGCTAGAGAAACCGGAGAGTTGGTGCTCTTAGCAAGTTCTTGCTTGTATAACAAAGGTTGTATCCTCAAGAAGAGTTGGAGCTCATAAGAATGATAATGTATAGAAAATAAATATTACTTATCATATCAAGAAGAAGAGGTTTTCCCTTTATGGGTTTCCTCAGGAAATATTTGTCTCTATATATTTCATGTGTGTGATTCATGTTGAATATTCTATTGCTTACTTCCCTTATTTATTGTGATCGTCATTGAGTGTTCCAGTAACAATTGATTCACCCCCCCTCTCAGTTGTCCAATTGGGGTTACTAGAAGACAGAGGGGGTCCCTGACTACCCCCATCTGTGCTCAAAGAGGATTGAGACAAATTTTTCCCATGTGGAAATGGGTTCGTTAACACAATAGGTTGTTGCTGCGCCAATAAATTTTGGGCCTCCACAATCTGAGGGCACAGGTGAGTCGAATGGTATTCCATGAAAATGTTACATGGATACTTCGAATTTATTTTCTCTATGTTTCCCCTGCCAGCATTGTTGGTGGGTTTCTTATCCCCCTTACCCTTATTGTTTTGATCTTTTTTCTTGCCATTAGGCTGCTGGTTGGCCTTTGGGTTCATCGACTACACACTGTGTACATCTGACGTTTGAGTAGGGGGAGCAACTAAACTAGAGGTTTGGTTAGCCACTGTCTATTGTATCGATAATTTTTGCAATTGATTTGACAGCTGATCAATGGGATTTTCTTGTGCTAAACCAACTATACCATCGGTGTGTGGTCCATACTTGTGTTTGGCCTTGTCAAGGATAGACCGTGGCACATCTGGAAAAACTTCATAGAGTAAACCAGACTGAGAGTATATCAGTTCAAGATGTTGAGCTCTCATTATCGCCTCTTCCTCAGAAAACACTCCTGACATTGCAACGTCCTTGGATAACTGAGGTACCAAAGACTTAAGGAACCACTCTAGCAGGAAATCTGGTGGGACTGATACTTTTATCAAACTCTCCCGACACTGCCACTCTCGGATGTGATATGAGATATGATCGGCCTTCATTTGCTCGAAGTTGGCCAGCAATTCGGTGTCGGCATAATATCTCATAGGTAGTTGTAAATGGTTGAGAAAAACCATTGCCAATTCGCTAAAGCAATAGTATCTTGAGCGATCGAGCTCGATGTACTATTTTGCGACACTCCCAATAAGAGTGTGTTGAAATAAACACAACTAAACGAAGTTGTCTCACAGAGATTTCGATGAGCACCATAGGTGAAACGTGGTCATGTGATCGTCTGGATATTCATTAGGCTTACCTTCGAACTTTGGAATGTCCGAGGGAAACTTCATCGGCATGGGAGGCCTATGCATATCGTGACAGATTGGGTCGTTTAACAACCTTGACAAGTCTGGAAAATGTAACATTGCCAGAAATGGTAGTTTGGGCTGTTGACTATGTACAGGAGGAAAGGAGCCTGGAATTTGGCTAGCACCAGGTTGCCAGGAAACATTAGGTTGTTGACCAAGGTTCTGTTAAATACGATGGCCTTGGCCAACAAACGGATATTGCATTTGTTGGGAACTCATTGATTGATTCCCGTAGTTGGACGTTGAGGGATAGGAAGGGATTTATCCCTACGTTGTGTTCCAAATATTCTGGAAAGGGTTGCCCCCTGTCGATCTAACGGACATAGGTACTGAGCCTTTCCTGGGGTTCCATTGACCATGGAAGGGTTTGCCCCCAGTCAACATCCCTGACGAAGGAAATGACCCTAGGCGAGGGAAATGATCCCTGCCATAGATTCTAGAGTCCTTGTGAGGAAAATATTCTTATGTTTGCCCCCTATGTAGGAATAGTACCCTACACATGATTTTGTTGTCCAAAACCAGGGTTTCCCCTGGCTAAGACGATAGCTGATGAGAAAACATTGTTTCCAAATGCATCAAACAAGGAGAATGAAATTGAACCCATCAGCATGGTATAGGAAGAAGGTCCTGGACGACCTGCTCCGAACAAGTTGTAGTTCATGTTCGACAAGATGGGTTGTTGGGGAGCACTGCCTAGTGAGGGGGACGAAGAAGTTATATGAACCCCACCATAAGGGAAAGCATTATAGGGGGTTGAGGTGCCCCCCATGGACCCTTGTAGAGGAGCATTTGATCTCCCAACCCCCAGACCCATGGTCTGTAGGGTGGAGTAGGTGAGGACAAAGTTTGTATCAAAGTCGGGAAATCCATATGAAAATGGAGGACCCATTGTAATCTGTTTGAATGGTGCAGTGATCGCCACCATAGATGGAATCAGATCATTTCCCGAAGTAGAGGCAGTCGAGACCATAATGGTCCAAATCGAAAAAGGTGGCTTAAGTGGCAGAACGCCCTTAGTAGTGGCAGTTATAGAGGGAGTGTGAGGACTCCCTGGTGAAGTAGCATCATTTTCTTCCATCGTTGCTTACAGGACTATCTAACACTCATGATGTGTTACCCTTAGGGGGGCAAGTTGTATCAAAAGTGGCATCAACAATTCAGTGATCAGAGGGTTATACGGACCAGAGCTTCTGCTCCAAGGTCAGAAATGGTTAGTTCCTTCGGATACGAGTTTTCTCCTCTTGGAGTTGGCTCAGGCATAGTTTCTTGTGGCCTGATCGCCTCAAATGACCCTTGTTGGTCAAGTCTTTACCATAACAGTGGTAGTGGTGGCTCTAAATTAGCTGGCGGCAGGCCTTGAAGCCTTAGCGATCGGTGGAGCTCTTGATATTCCACTTTATGAGAAGATCAATGACACAATAATGCTTTTTCTAATGTTGAAGACCAAGAACACACTAGAAAAGTTCCTATGATACAAAGAAAGCAAACCACTAGCTAGTTGGAAGAATAGTTATGCCAGCCAACACTAGAGCAACTTACCGGTGCAAGTACAACTCAAACATGGAAGCACCATCTGGGTATAATCTGCAAAGCATGGCCCGATGCCTACCCTAGGTACCATGGTATACCCCCGTAGTCATTTGTGTAAGCCCCTGAAATAAAGGCAACTAGGTTTCCAACTCACGAACAGTCACTAGGTGGGTACAGTCGACAGTCGGGTGGACTGCAATGAGTAGGGTAACTAAGCCTGAAACCTACCGAGGGTATCGGAAGCAAGTGGTCCAAAAGAAAACTGAGGACCTCAAATGGATTCGATATCCACAAATCTCTATGGCAAATGTGACCAATAGTATCCCATGACAAGTCCTCAATATGTGTTCCCCACTAAGCTTGGTTCGACTTTGGAGGGGTTATCTTTGCTACCTTTCCACACGTGACCTCGTGTTTATCCCCTGTGTTAGAGGGGGGTCCCGGATAACTTTCACATTTACTGGACTTTTTACACTCCCTAGCACTGACTCCACTATTTGTTTGTAAGCCTTGAAGAGTTTCCTCTTCAACCTAATTCAAGGCTCTAGCCTAGACTAGTTGATTGACCCTACAAACATAAAGTCTAGTTGATTTTAAATTAGTGTTAATTTTAGATGGATTTTTTTTAAGTCAAGGAAACGGTAATGAAACTAGTGGTGTTTTTTAAGAGACGAAGAAGGAGAAGCAAACGAAATTGAAAGAAAATTACTTCTTTTTTTTTTACAAATAAAGATTTGTAACTAACTCTTTAACCAACTTTTCATAACTACTTTTTGTAAGATATTTTAAAGGAAAACCTAAAACGAAATTTCGCTCGACTACGAGCTACTTAATTCTCTAAGAATTTAGTAAAGAACTTAAGAAAATAACTCTTTCTCCTAAAAAGGAATATAACTATGCCAACTACTTACCAAACTAAGAAATGAAAACCTTTTCTATTCTTTTTTTTTTATGCTTCAAACAAGAAACTTGAAATAATTTCTTTTTCTTTTTCTTTAAAGCAAGCGAAAGGGGAAAAAGTGAAAAGAAACCAGACAAGACTGAGAACTAACCTCTGGACCACTGCGGATCGCAGGGAGTCCCTAAAGACACCTAACAGGATGATAAAAAACACTTGAAGACTTGCCCAAAACCCTTCCGAACTAAACACAAGAAATCTTTAAAAATATGACCAAACTAACATCAAACCCATGCTTCAACTGTAAAAACAGAGACACTGTACTTAATCAATAAACCCTGAGAATTCAAACTTCAATAAGGGAAGAGGTTGATTGCACCTTCTTAAGGAAAATTTTTCTTGACACAGGCAAGCTACTGGTTCTTAAGCAGCCTGCATATGAATGTGGGTTGTCTAAAATCAGGGTGTGTATGTATGCGTGCAGACCCACTACAGACCGCATACACCTCTATAAATTCTCAAAAAAAAAAAAAAACTAACAGGTAGACTGACAAGGCAGGGAGAACTGGTATAGCACCAAAAGGTGACCAAAATCCCTTAAAGACTTAACAGACTTAGAAAGAAACTCAAAAGGTAAAAAACAATCAAACACCCATAAAATCCCCTAAACCCTAGAGGTTTCCCTGGTATGATCGCAAATTTTGCTATAGCGGGAAAACCCCCCTATGGACTACACTAGGGTTCAACATGTAGGCAAATCTAACCATCTAAAAGTCTCCTACTTTTCTAACTACCCTGAACACACCCCAAATTCATACATGAAAGAAAAAGTGAAAAGATCAGGTAACTTTACCTTTTACTCCGCGTTCAGTGTCGATCCTCTCACGTTCGATAGCTCCGTTGACTACAAGCCTCCTCCCAAGGCTGACCTCCATTCACAAACAAATAATAGAGAACTGAAAACATGCATCTCATATATAAATCATGGGTTAGATGTTAGTATGAAACATAAATCAAACATAGATATTTGACACATCATATTTCAGGACATAAAAAGTATTCATTTTATTGATATCACAATGTTTACTTACAATGAGATCGTCAACTACTCAGTGAACTTGGTTCAGGCTCCTCTTCACCAAGCTCCAACTTATCTTCCACATATCTTTCTCATCTCACACTTCTTCTAGGGAAATGACATAGGCTTATGATGGAGGAAAAAGGGCTAGAATGGGAAATTCTAATGCAAATCTCACAAGGTGGCTGCAAATTCTTGGGGCAAGGAGGGGATGTGAAATGGGCAGAGTTTCACTATTATTATGCTTGGCTTGGGAATTAAACCCCAACACATCCTTTTATTTGACAAAACGATGGTTATTCGGTTGGGTGACAAGCTATAGGTGGTGGGATAGTTGTAAAGCTACCCAATAGCCCCGTAATCTCAACGAATTGCTTGTAACTTTTATGGGTATACGCGGGCTGTAATGGTGCAACTAGCCTACATATGTGAAATGTAGTGGTTCAGAAATAATGTGTATGTGGGAAGTAGTGGTGCAGGGTGCATAAATCTTCAAAAATAGTGTTATTAAGAAGAGTTGCTCAGTGATGGCTTGGCAAAAATAGTAAGAGGGCCAAATGCCAGGTATGCTTGTATGGAGCAATTTAGGGTTATAACAAAAGAAGTTGAGGTCGAACATAATGAGACTTTGTTTCATTACCAGTCATTGAGGTATATTGTTAACAAACGCGAGGCATCCTACCGATGATGAAAGCAGGTATCAAGGCACCAAGTACATTCTTACAAGTGTGAATAAAGGAGTCGGGGTTGAACACTCGAAGAATCCATCGATCAAGAGACATTGATGTATTCCAACTTTTGATGGCGAGAGAACCTTCCACTAATGACTACAATCCTCTAGGTACTCATAGGACTCTAGGTCTCATCTCTAGAATAGATGAGCTGAAGTTGATGGAAGGAGACCCGCTAAAAGGAGAGAATTAAGGCATATCTCATCATTCAACATGAGGTACAAAGAAGGAGCTTGATGATTTGGAGGAAATCAGATGAAGAACATGTTCACAAACCAATGACCTTGTGTGTCTTTCATGTGTTCCAGGAGAAAGTGGTACATGAAAAATACCCTCTTAATAGAAGCCAATAAGAAAAAATGCTAACAAAGGTGAGGAAGCCACCAATAAGGATAATAACCTCCAAAACATTGCACAAATCCCAATGTTTGAATAGATGTCTTGTCGTCGAACACAAGGGAAACCACCCAGTCAATGACCAATGATGAAATATCGTCTGTTGGGTTCAAGGTTACCTACCAATGAGGAAAGTAGGACCATGGTGTGCAATAGGACTACAACTTCATGTGATTCTGAGACAAACTGAGGGTATGGTCAACATGCAAAGTCAAGTGTTCTCAGGAGTGGCCAACACAAGTTGATAGACATCCTTTGAGAAAAAGCATGAGACATATGGAAGACTCTGGCATCAAAGACTCAATGATGAAACCTTGAGATGTAGGAGGCATCAATCAAACTATCCATAGGGACTGGAAGAGTAACTAGATGGAGGAGTAAACTCTATGTAACAAGCTCAACTTCCAAAGATCCTACTAAACCCAAAATTATGATGACAAGTGGACTCAAAATTTATGTGCTCTATTCAAAGGTGACACAACTTATTCCAATATAATATAATACTCCCTTCCCACCTATATTTTTTTGTTTTTTCATAGTAAAATGAATTTTATGATATAGAGAAGGAAACGAGTGTCGCAAGTAAGGAAAACTGGTTCCAACAGTGGAACATACCTATGCTCAATGCAAGGAAGTGCATGTGAGAGATGGAAACTTGGGGGAATGTTCCCTCCTAGGTATAGGGTGTCAAGCTATGAAGGATATAAACAAGGCTCTGCTTGGTTGATGATACAAAACTACTGAGGTAAATGGTTTATAACGCAAAGCAAGAACCGAAAATAGGCTCAATACTTCAAGCAAGGACATGAGATGCAATCACAACTTAATGCCAAAAAATGTCCTTTTCGTAATATTAGTCTACTTGGTTTGAAAAAGGGATAAAATTGCACCAAATATATGTCCTCTCAAATCCAACTAACGAGTGTGAAAGAGACACGTTCACTAGGAAATATTTTTTCTTTTTGAAAACGAGTCGGAAAAGAGCTTAAATCAAACTCGTTTGGGAGTCCTCTAGGTATAGGTCAGTATGTTTATGAGTGAGAAATGAGGTTCAACATAAATTTGTTTATTATCTATAAGGGACTCCCGGTCCTACAGAAAAAATCTCTGAATGGGCACCGAATAAAGTAGAGGATCTAACTAGGGTACCCATGTTTGGTAAGTCTCTACCATTCGATAACGACACTTCTAGTAGAAAATAAAAGGTTTTGTGTCACTATAAAATGGGTTCATACCTAAGGCATATGAGTGATAGTCATAGCATGATGGAATGGGTACCTATCCTATATGTTGGGTAGCAAAAATACATGTCCAAATTTACGAACGGGCAACATGACACTGAAAATCACAAGAATCCCTGGATAAAACTATGAAACCCAACTCAATCCATTGTCGTATTAGTCCATTAGGTGAAAATATTCTCCGAAACTATGCAAAGTGGGTAAAATTTTGCTATACATAGTAAAAAAAAACAAATTTACTATACCATTTGTAATTTTTACCCAAATAGTGGATTTTAGACCAAATTACCTCCGAACTTCAACTAGTGATTGCAGGAGCTATGAGTGACGAAATCGACAACTGTTTGGACCAGGTAATTCCTCTTCCCCTCCTCTTTCTTTTCAATGGATTATATTTTTTATTTAGGTTCCAATTTTTAAGTTATTTAGGGTGCAAATTAGAATTTTAGGTGTATGCGGGCTACCATTCATTGGGTCACGTATACAAATGATTATACACAGATGTATAAAAGAAAACCATTGTATACTCAACCCTATATGCAACTGTGAATGATGCAGCCTGCATGTATGTCCGTAAACATTGTTTTTTATAGATTGCTGACTCAAAAAAGGATTTTTCTCTTGCAGGATTGTGCTAGAGTGGAGGGAAAGGGAAGATGAGGAGGTAGATGTTGTTTTGGAAAGAGATCCAGGGGCCCAAATCGCCTTGAAAAGATGTGGTTTGTATAATTTTTGTGATCTCAAAGGGATGAGGGTCCAAGTGAGATTGCTACATTTGCTCATGGATTACTCAGGTCTAGATAATGAGAGCTTCAACCTTGATGGGAAACCATTAAGGATTGAAGTCAAGGAAATTTGTTTCTTGAAGGGGTTGTTGCATCAAGGTGAGGTGGTCAACCTCAAAGCCTGGGGAGATGGGAGTGGTATTAAAATAGAGGAATACATAGACACTCATTGCATTGCAGGGACCAAGAAGGTCAGGAGTCAACTCCCCATCCGAGCGATAAACAATCTAAGCCTCAAGATTGTTGTCCTTGTTTTGAAATGGATCACAGGATCAAACTCTTTGCACGAGGAATTGAGGCCTCTTATGTTCTACGCGGTAGAGTTGTTGAGACCCATAGTGCATGACTGGTGCACCTCACTACTGTCTAGCATGAAGATCCAGTTGAAAGAATGAAAACAGGGTAGTAAGACAAAGTTTGGGTTCACTTCTATATTGTGTAGATTTTTCTTCGAGAGGGTTCCAGGTTTGGGACCTAGACTTGAGATCATTCCACATGGACCTCACGATCCAACCATGGCACAATGGACTGAGGTGATGAGACAATAGGGGGCAGGTAGGGTTCTCACACCCTACAACAATGACTTCTTCTACAGGTGGAGATGACAGGTCATATCTCTGGATGACTACCCTTATGCAGAGATTGACTTCAGAGGGGAACCTAACATGCCATTACCTTTAGGGACCGCCTATGGAGACATAGGTATGTCAAAACAAAATTTAAATATTTCGGTTTTTGTATTTTTGTATAGGAAAACAAAAAAAAAAAATGGGTGGTGTTTAAGCACTAATTAGACATGTATGTGATGTAGACATAGGTCCATGAAGGCCAGACAAAATTCCATGACATCCTCAGAGGCACCAGGGAGATGAGGCAGTGGGAGGAGATGCAGAGAGAGTCTTTTAAAATGTGTAGGGAAGCTTGTCTCATTTGACACAAAGGATTCTGATGGTTCAGGTGGAGGATTTGTCGGAGGCTACACAATGAAAGGTTGTAGGCATTCCATGAGTTTGGGTGAGACTCTTTCGGTGACTCGCAAACGTTGCATTTTTCTATCATGACACTCATCCGACACCATAGGCGTAGATGTGATGACTTTTGTATTATCGGTTGTATATGTGTATTAAGGGTGTTAGCCCCAATTTTAAACTATAAACATCATATTTTTTTGAAATATAGATAAAAACATAGTTCATTGGCTTTAATTATGTTACAATGTGTACATTGAAGAGAATGTTTTCTTTTCTTTAGTTATGTGACAAATTCCAATCTAAAACGAAATTAGCATATGCATCGGATACATAATTAGAAATCCTAGGTATGTGATGATAAGCAATAAAATCAAACTTTCATTCTAAAAGTTGTACCCATAGAAATCATCAGAGTAACGTAGGGTCACGCACACGGTAACTGTCGTTCAACTGACATACTACTAACTAGGAATCCAGGTGAACCTCCAAAGAGCTAATACCATGCAAAATGGCATCGTGCAAAAGTTCTATAATGACACTATATTCGACCACATTATTCATGGATGGCCCTAGGCATACGCCACCTTAAGACACCAGTAGACCCTCAGGTGAGTAAACAACCCAAGTGAAATAATCCAAGTTCTATGTATGAAAACTAGCTTTGTCTTTGAATCCTAAGTAGACCAAAGACTCCGTTGACAGCTGCCAACCAAGGGAAAACTAGATAAGCAAGCTGAAGACAAAACATAAAGGGAAAATATATATACACTAAACTACATTAGTATAAAAAGAGTTACGCCCAATATTGGGTCTCAAGCATAATATATTTTCAAGTAGAGCCCATTCCTAGGCTCAACCAACATGTTCCCTTCATAATCTTCTAATTCATAGGCCTTTTTCTAAGACATATCACACGATATAGGGATCATGCCACATAGGTTTGAACTTGCATTCCCCCGGGTGTTCTTCGTCTTGATCATATAAAAATACCAAGTCACCCTCAATGTACAACCAAGTATAGACAAACTTATCATATTTGACCTTGACATGTATTTTATTCTCTTTGATAGCCGTAGAGGCATCTCGACATTGCTCATCCATACTCTCTAGGTGCACGAGGCATCATTCGATATCTGAAGTGGCAGGTAGGAGCACAAATGCCAATCTAAGAGAAGGGATTTATCATTCAATAGGTAAGATCAACTCCACATCATGTACTAATTGGAAAGGAGAAAAATCAGTGGCATTATTGACCAAGGTTCGGTATGCCCAAAGTGCGGGATATAGCATGACATGCCAGTCAAATTTTCTCTGGCTGACGGTTTTCTGCAAAACGGTCTTGAGAGACTTGTTCACAGCCTCTACCTGTCCATTTTCTTGGGGGTAGTAAGGGGAATAATGACTATGCTTAAACACCAATTTATATGCTATTTCATCCATCATTTCATTCTGAAAGTGACTTCCATGATGAGTGACAATCTCACTCAGGATTCCAAACCTGGATATAATTTGATTGACTACGAAGAAGGAAACATTATTTCTGTCAGATTTAATTGTAGGCATGGCCTCAATCCACTTAGTAAAGTAGCCTATGACCATGGTAATGTGTTGATTCCCCCCAGCTGAAGTTGGGTTGCAATCCACAAAGTCCACCCCCCACTTGGTGAAGGGACTGACAGTAATAACTGGATGGACAGGGGCTAAATGTGAGTACATTTTCTGAGTGAACACCTGACAGGGGTGACACTTCTTAAATGCTTCAATGTAATCTTTAAAGAAAGATGACCAAAAATAACTGGATCACAAAATTTTCTGGGTTGTTGCAAGCTTGGATAGATGACCACCACAAGCCCCACTGTGGAAATCATTTAGAATAGACTCGACTTCTTTGTGAGTTAAACAATGACGCAAGATATTTTCTATTCCTCGAAGATACAGAGTGTCGTCGATGATAAGTTAGTTTTTAGCTTGGTATTGTATACGTTTTCGGTCATCTCGTGAGATATGCTGAGGGAAATTCAAAGTAAGAAAGAGAACAATGTCTCCATACCAGGGGTCAGCCGACGAGACAAGGAAAATGTGTTCATACACAAATGAATCAACATGAATAACATCCTCTTCTAATCGAGGGTAGTCAGATATTAACTCTCCAAAGACTAGTGATTTCTTGGATTTTGCAGAAGAGAAATCGAGATCCAATTCTTGTAAAATGACAATCCATTTATTGTACTTTCCCCCTATGATACATTTGATAAGGACGTATTGAAATGGATTGACATCGACAACCACAATAGTTTTGAAAAGAAGCTTATAATGACGTAACCATTGGACTGTGTGAATGGCAACCAAAGCTAGATTTTCAACGTGATTATATTTGAGTTTAGGACCAACTATGTTTTGACTAAGATAGTAAATGATGTTCTCACAGAGCTCATCATCCTCCTGAACCAGTAACATACCAATCATCTCTTCAGACACAACAACATAAAGCAATTAATATCTATTGTAGTTAGGAGACTTCAGCAGAAGAGTCAATACCAAGGATTTCTTTAAAGCATCGAAGGATTCCTGGGCTCCCTCATCCCAGATAAAATGGGTTTCCTTATTGAAGAGACACATGACACCCTTAGTAATATTGGCATAGTTCACTATAAACCGTCGTAAAAAGTTATCTTTCCCCTATAAACCTTGAAGTTGTCGAATAGTGCACTGGGGAGGCAATCAAAGTATTGCCTCAACATTTTATGGATCTACCATGATCCCAGTCTTAGAGACTAAAAATCCTAGAAGATGTCCTCACCTAATGAAAAATATGCATTTATGATGGTTCAATCGAATGCGATAATGACAACATCTTTCAAAAACTAGTCGAAGGTGCTTAGGGTGATCCACTCTCTTACAGGAGTGAGCAACAAGATCGTCAAGATAGGCTTCAACTATATGCTTGAGATCTTGAAATGCAAAGGTCATATCACGTTGGAAGGTTGCTCTGGCATTTTTAAGGCCGAAAGGCATCTTCCAGTATGATAAAGTACCCCAAAGACAAATAAATGTCATCTTATGTTGATACTCGAGTTTAATATGAATTTGGTTATACCTTGAAAATATGTCCATGATAGAAAAAACTTCGCTTCCTGCACACTCGTTGAGAATCTGATTGATGAAGGGTGATGGGAAGTTGTCTTTAGGACATGCCTTGTTCAGGTCACGAAAATCCATGCATACAAGAATGTTTCCTTGATTCTTATTCATATGAACGGGATTAGATACCAATTTAGTCAAGGGAATCGGGTAGATAAATTCAACATTAAGCAGTTTCTCTACATATACCTTAATAGAAAGGGCCTTTCGGGGATTGACAGATCTAAGACGTTGTCAAACAGGCTTAGCATCTAGATAATTTTTAATCTCATTTTCGACAATTTGAGGGTCGATTCCTCGTATCTCTTCATATGAACAAGCGAATACATCGACTTGGAATTCCTTGAAGAGTTCAGTGTAGATCAAAATTTCTTTTGTCGAACAATCTGCACCGATGTATACATCTTCAATATTGTCAGGGATACGAGAGATATCAATCTTGACGGTAGGTGAGATACTCTCCATGTTTCCTTCGACATAAATTCCATGTGTATCAAGTGGAACTACGGCGTGACTGACTATCTCGATCAAAGTAGATCTAAAGTCATCTTGTTCGATTCTAGCAAGCTCTAGGAGAAAATAAGAGTGGTGATGCATATCATCCCAAGGTTTTTCATAAACATTCATGGCTTCGATGATGGCTTAGTCCGAAGGTAAAGTATAATAGAGGCATTCATGTGAACAATATGATGAAGTATCCCACATGGGCTCAAGAACATTATCCTCCTTGTCCGTCGGTGAGGTAACAGGATCCAGATCAGAGGAAGAGTCAATAATAGCTTGATACGCTATCTCTACTTCCGATAGTGGCATGGCCATTCTAGTATGTGACTGACCTTCACAAGACACAGACAAGGAAGGTAGGGTCCAAGGATCGTTAAAATAGGAAGTGCAGAAAGGAATGAACCTCTCTGAAGAAAAGGGCCTACTCGACATGGCGTAAATATGGTGAACCGGTGCCATGAATTCGAAGGTAACCATAAGGGATGAATACATTTCGACACTGATATTATCAGTTGTCGGATGAGAATTGTCAACCATGGACATCGATGGTCCAAAAAATGCACTGGGACTAGCATACGCAAAGGACAATTGATCTATCATCATGATCTCCCCATCATGAGGAAAACAAAGAGTATGGAATACAGATGATACGATTTCATTCATAACGTAAGTCCAATTTCACCCTAGTAACAAGTTATAATCGAGGGGCACATCAACCACTTAAACATCCACCTCTACCATCTTCCCACCTAACTTGACCGTAAAGGCAAGAATAATATTGTGAGTGTTTTCACCCTTTTCGTCACCTTGGTGAGCAAATAAGAGGTGCTTACATGCCCAGTTGGGTCTTGCTGAGCATGACAGTTGTAGAGGAAAGAGTTAGAGAAAGAAAAACAAAACTATAAGCAAGAATTAAACTAATACAAACTAAAATCATAAGCATATGGGTATAGAGATAAC
>JASDQU010687627.1:21152-35255 GCA_032191745.1 Picea mariana
CCAATATCACCAATGTTTTTAAGCTGATCTATTGATGAAATCAAAGCATAATGAAGAAAGGGGACTATGAGTCCCTTCTTCCTCCAAGGGAAGGCTCTTGGACCCTCACAAGCTTGCTCTCCTTACAACAAGAAAATGAAAATGGTGATGAAAGAAATCCTAGCACATCCACTCAATGGAGAGGTGGATTGCTCAATGAAATGGTGCCAATGTGTTCTTGTCAAGGATTGAGTCCTTAAAACAATCTAGGCAGCATAACATTACATGAAATTCCTTGAGAAAATAAGGTTTCTTCATGGATTTTTATAGCATTTCATTGGGTTAATGTGTAACTCCTTTGTAGTGTGAAAAGAGGATCTTTAGGGCATTATTAGGTCTTTGACCAGCCCACCATTCGGATCCAGCCTGAATTTGGAAGTCAAATCAGCTTGGGAGATGAACCATAAGTGGTTGGGAGGTCGACCACATTCATAAATGCTCCGTTTAGCAGGTGCGTGGATTTTTGCGCTAACAAATACGCATCTTGCGTGTATGTGCGCATTCTATGTTCCTGTTCCACGCCCATGCACGCGCACCTAACTTCTATCAAGCGCTTTTCAATTTTGCACTACTTTGTATAGTTTTTGACCTTTTTGGAATGCTATGAATTTAATTCAGTGCCATGAATGACTTCATTACTGTTTGACGATGCTGAGTTCTTATCGCCATGTGCTGACGAAATTTCAGTGACAACAGATGCCCCCTAATGGATGAGGTTAGGAGCATACGTATAGCCGAAATCCATCAATGTTTCTTCTACTGAGAATGTTGTTGTAAGATAGAGCAATAGTGGGATCGTGCAGAGCAATCCTTTGGAGGAGAAAGGAATCGGTAGAACCCGACCTTCCATAATGTGCGTAACAATATACAACTGTGTACAAACGAGGTGGGCATGCCCCATGCTCGTGTTATGTAACCCTAAAAAAATATGACTGAAGTGTTGGTGTAGATAACGGCAGCACCCTCGGGGGTGGTAATGATAAAGGCAGAAGACAATTCTGCAAAGGAACATACTCTGAACAATAGGCCATGATCGCGAAAATAAGTATTGGCGATGATGCAAGCATTGATGGCCCTAACAAGTTCAGAGGTCTTCGGCAAATGATAGAAATAACTGTAATAGTCGCAAAGTAAGACCCACCATAACATGAGAAAGTGTTGGCATCGAATGTTATGGGGGCCAACGACAGCAGGGAGCAATGGTGTTTCACCCTGTGCCGTCCGAGATCTCTCATTAAATGGAGAATGAGAATCAAGATACTATCACCCTTCTGGAAAAATGGTGTTCATGTCGACAAAAGGGGAAGGCGACTCCCAGAAGCAAAGGACTTCATGGAATCTACTAAGGTGCGGAAGTGGCAGAGGTACATGGACGAAGTCAAAAAGTGAGAAGACTCAAGACTGCCCTTGGTTGGAGGATGTATGAGATAAAAAGTGGCTACAACCGTGTAACAAGGTTGAGTGTCAAGGGGATGACAAGACCAGGGATAAGTTGTGCCAGAGGCGGGACAAAGTGAACAATTGCAGAGGGTAGAGGTAAGTGACCTGTGGGGTACTCTGAATATGTGGATGATGCTGGCCAGGATAGATGAGGAGTGAGGCTCCAACCAAGGGTGACATGGGTTGCGTTGGGCCAAAAGGCAGGTCACCAACGGTGACGACAAAAAAGGATAATGAAATGACTGAAAATAAAGGTGTTTGTACAAATAAATAACGAATAATGTTGGGAAAAAAATGTACAAATACAGAAATGGGTGCCCTAGTGTGAAATGAGTGCCCCAGGGAGGGAAGAATTTTCATGGAAAACTGATGAAGGTTGGGGGCCCCATTGGTGAGTTTCTCTATGAGGTAGGTGAAATGAAGATAGGTTCGCAGATGGGAAAACTGATGGTGGGTGAAATGAAGGGTTCATGATACTGTGGAGGTGCAGGTAAAAAATAGAACTGTAAAGAGAGAACCTGGGAGTCCATATGGAAAGCTAGCAAAATGAAGAGAAGAAGTATGTGTTTGATTCGCAACATGATGAAAGACTATCAGGACTCCCATCCCTAAAGGGTAATGAAGAACAACATGAGTGTCAAAAAGTGGCAAAGGGTGATATGAATGGGACAACTCATGTGGGTGAGAGTGCTATCGGGTAACAATACCGATGATGCAAATGGAGGCGTGGGTACTGCAGAGCTGGGAATGGAGATCCTAGAGGTAAACAGCAGAGGGTATGAATGGAAATGCAAGTGTGATACAGCGGGAAAGACTACATGCCAGTGTGGAGTATATACCTGAAGGAATTATGCCGAGGGATGAAGAGAAAGTACCTACACAGATGAGAAACAAATACCCAAAGTGAACAATATCTGAAGAGAATCAAAGATATGAGCATGTATTAGACAAATGTGACAATGCGCGTGCGTACCTGACCATGATATGAAAAAAAAGGGTTCCCCAGGGGCTCAGGATGAAAAGTGACCAAGGGTCAGCTATGATGTAGGTGGCGGGATGCTGATCCCGTGGCTAAAGACAGTTTGAAAAATGGACACCTTGGGCTCCCAGAATGGTGAGTGGAAGTTTAGAAAAAGGTCTATATATAACTGCAGGGCCCACATTGCCACCTCATTTGTACCTGCTGCAACAGTGACTGGACGAGGAGTTTTTAGAGGAGATTTGTAGATTCAGGGAGGACGAGGCATCCGATCGATGTTTTGCGAGTATCAGGTTAGTGGTCTGATCATCCTGCATAGAAATAGGTTTTCAATTTTTGGACAGGGCTTGTATGGGGGGCCGTACAGGGGTATTTAGGGGATGTGGTCCCCCCATGCGTGGGCAACTCGATGAGATTTGCGCATGCATGCGCACCTGTACATCGATCATACGTGCATGGGTGCGCGATATGGGGAATTTAAGGCGCGCCCGAGGGGCACGCTTGTGAGTTGAACAGGTGTGCATTAGTGCGCGCCTGTAGGTTTGACAGGCGCGCACCGATGCACGTCTCTAAAATGAACAGGCGCGTAAGGGTGCGCCTGTGAAGTAAACAGGCATGCACTGATGCGCACCTGTTCATTGTATAGGCGCGCATGGGTGCGCGCCTCTGGGAACAAAAACCGTGCCTAGGAGGCAAGGTTGAAGGGTAAAAAACGAGGATTTTTGATGTTGTTGATGGTTGCATGAGATGATATAAGACTCTGTGTTGTCTGCAGGTGGACCGTAGTGACGATGCCAGTGCGGTGGCGATAGAGAGACTAGGCCCAGCTATGAGACGTCGTGGCCATTGAGGGGCCCGGTGTGCGTGTGACTTTGGCAACCTGTGGGTTGCTAAAGTTCTTTGAGTGCCCGTTGATACGGGCACAGGACTATTTATTGCAGTTCCTGATCCATATGTGGAGTCTGGAGCTGTACTTCTTCCTTGTGCGAGGAGAGCAGATCCCCTTCACTACGGTGGAGGATATTTATTTTTTGACTGGGCTCCCCTTTCAGGGAACGCCCCTACCGGCAGAGCCTGTGCTGCCTAGGGATACAACCCTTGTTACGATCAGTCGACGATACTGCTCAGGTGAGAACTTCATGTCTGGGATTGTGGTGAGCATTAGTGCTATAGACTCCCTGGCATATCGTTGCATAGCGGCGATGATTGTTCGCATATATGGGTTTCTTGCGACCCAACGGATTAGTGGTGGCCAGCTGATGGTGCTGGAGAGAGTTGTGGTGGGCGAGCAGTTTGCATGGGGATTGACACTGCATGCACCGATGGTCACGCAGTTGGATCGCTATCGGTCCACAGGTGTAGGAGAGTTTGCATTTGGATCGATCCTAGTGGCATGGTTCTTAGAGAGGGTGCCGATGTTGTGCCCGAGGGTTCTACTAGAGATGCCGGGGGCACGAGAGCTGCGATTGAGGCGGTGGTTGAGAGTTTTGGTTCATCACGGTGGTGGCGAAGGTGGCCACTACTTTTCAGCAGAGGCAGCAGGGATATGGCGGTATATGCCGCAGGTGATACTTCGGTACCCCTATACTGGGGTGGACTTCCAGGGTGACCCGGACATGGTGTTACCTCCAGGGGAGGTTTTTTACCATCGAGGTACGTTTAGTATGTTTGTGATTTATTTTGTTTTGTGAGATAGCAGCCCATATGTATATGATATAGATGTTGATACTATCTTTTGTTGTTGTTTTTTGCATGTGCAGATGTGGCACCTCAGGGGCATGAGGTGGAGATGTAGAGAGTGTCGGCTCATCGAGAGCCAAAGAGACTGCCGCATGGAGAGAGACGTCAGCGGGATGATGCCGTGGGGCGACCAGCAAAGCCCGAGAAGGTAGCGAGGAGGCGTCGATTCAATGACCCTGGTGCGGGGCCATCACACGCTCCTCTGGCGGTAGCCAGAGTGGTTTTGATGACATACGCCGTCGTCTAGAAACAGTGTTGCAGGATGTGCCTGAGGGCATGTGGACGCGTATCCAGGACGAGAGCTTCCTGGAGAAATGTGTGGGGGTGCCGCCACCATGGCGGGCCATAGTGCAGTGAGCAACAGTGCTTGCTGTGATGACGAGTGGACACCTGCCGCCGGGGCAGGAGGGTCCTGTGGGTGGTCCACCACCGCCTGGGGCAGGTGGTGGTGCGATAAAGGCACCATGACTGATGTATGATGTATATCTTTTTGGTTGTATTTAGGATGGTGAGCCAATTTGGTGTACCGAGGTGCTGTATTGGCCTGCGGGTACATGTATTTTTGTATGTAAACATTCAGATGGCCTGAGGGGCCGTTATATATATATGAGTATACATATTTTGAGATCCTGATGTTGTCTACATGTGTTTTTTGCTGATGTTTTTGATGATGTCTATTCTATAGATATGCTATGACAGGATTTGTGAGATGTTTTATGTATGTGTAGCTTGATGTGATATATGCCAATCTAACACCATGTTAGCTATTTGATCTGTTGTTTGATTCAATTTTCTTGAAATATGTGTAAATGTAATGGAATCAAAATGTCGAGATAACAGTCTAACCTGCAGGTATTTGCGAAAGAGGCACGGATTGCGTACATGGTATACATTGTTGAGCTGGAGAACGACTAGTTGAGTGTCGAGGAAGACGCTAAGGTGACAAATATGATGATGTTGGGCTTCGGCCAGGAGGCCAATGATAGCAGTGTATTCAGCTTGGTTATTGGTTGCTGGCCCTAAACATATGCCGCCTGAATGGAGCATTTCATGTGAGGGCGTGTAGAGAGCCCAAGCAGCTGAAGAGAGATTTTTCATCCAACGACTGGTGCCGTCAGCATAACCGATGTGGGAAGATGGTGGAGGAAGCATCTGTCAAATAGCACACAGAATAGTTTAGACGAGAGGGGAGGAAAAAAAATATTAAAAACACTAAAAAAGAAATAACCTAAAGTAGAATGACTACTTTTAAGCATAAAATTTCTTGAGATACAACCCGTTGATGGGTTCTTTAAGAGAGAGGCCTTCAGGAGAGGCCAGGATGTATGTGCCTTTGGTGAGGCAATGTTGAATAATGTAAGGGCCATGCCAGAGTGATTCAAATTTGCCATGGCCAAAGGTATCGTGAGCGATATCATAAGCCAGGACAAGGTCACCTTCACGGAATGACCGAAGGTTGACATGGCAATCAAAGGTAGCCTTGGATCATTTTTTATCTACCTCGTTGTTCTGTAAAGAAGATTGACGATCTTCGTCCAGAGACTCCAAGTTCAGCAAGAACTGCTCCATTGGAGCAGTGTCAGGTAATAGCTCAATTGCGGTGCATAAGGTGGGAATTTCACACTCGATGGGAAGAGTTGCCTCGACCCCATGGACTAAATGGAATGGCATGAAACCAATAGTGGTATTTACTGCCGTTTGATAAGCCCATAGCACAGAAAATAACATATGATGCCAATTGATTTTATGTTTATTAACCATGCACTGTAACATGGTCTTGAGGACTTTGTTCACTGCCTCGACCTGTCCGTTTGACTGAGGATAATATGGTGAGGCAAACTCGTGAGAGAATCCTAACCGAGATGAGAGTTCAATGAAGATCTCATTCTCGAAGTGTTTCCCATGGTCGGAAACAAGTTGGAGTGGTACTCCAAAACGGGATATGACGTGGTTAAAGAAAAAATGCGCTGCAGTGTCAGTGGTGTTGTTGAAAGTGGGCATAGCTTTGGCCCATTTGGTGAAGTAATCAATGGCGACAACAATGTATTTGTGACCATTTCTAGAGGGGGGATTACAAGTCATAAAGTCGATGCCCCATTTACAAAAAGGGCCCGCAGTAATGACAGGGTGAAGCAGAGCAGGGGGAGCTCGGGCTTTGTTGGCATAGAGCTGACATTGCTCACATCATTTCATGGCATGAATGCAATCATGAAACAGGGTAGGACAAAAGTAACTCGCCCAGATAATCTTTTGAGCAGTGGATATACCCAAAATATGGCCCCCACATGTGTCGTTGTGGCAGTTGTTTAAGACTCTGTCGGCCTCGTCAATAGTCAGGGATCGACAAAGAATGGTGTCGATGCCCCGCCGGTATAGGATGTCTCTGATGAGGAGATAGAGGGGGGCCTGATGGAGAATACGCCAATGAGGAGATAGCATGGCATTCCTCTATGAAGGACACGTCTAAAGTACCTCCAGAACCGACATCGCACAAAGGGTTTGACCCATGTCCTCAACAATAGAGTAATTCTAGGTGGCTCTAGCATTAGGATTGTGGGTAGAGTGCTTGAGTACTCCTTTCAGAATACGAGGCAGTGGCTCTAGTTTTTCTATTTGTAGGGGTGTCTCCGGAGGAGGAGGAGACTCTATACCATGTACAGCTTGTGGAGAATTGTAATCACGAGATCAAGTGGCTACACTAACCTCAGATTTGACCATATTGATGCATAAACGGTCACCTTCTTGTGTCAGTGGTTTTTGACTTCCACTCTCCACATTTTATTCATTCAAGGAGCTCAAGGCCATGTGTTGGTTATGTGAAAAAGGATTCGTCAGTATGACAAGCGACAGAGATAAAATCCTCACAACTTTCGCAAGTTTGGGGCATAAATGGGTAAGGTGATCAACTGTACAAAGATTACAGGGAAAGTTCACCTTCAACCTTTCTTTCCTTCCCTCATCGACATTATTATTTATCTTCTTATTATTAACATTGTCCTTGGGTTTAATATTATTCTTCCCACCCCTACAATTATTATTAAGTCCTTTTTTATTACCCCCTCCTAGTTGTTGGCTACCATTCGGGCTAGTCGACAACTGCACAAAGTGTATGTCCACCGATTGAGTGGTATTAGAGGACACAAACACATTTTTCCCTCCTATAGATTGGTTTAGATAAAAATCTTTCAAATGGCTTGTCACCGACTCTACGGATTTCACATTGACGAAGCCTACAATTCCATCAACATGCGGCCCAGGATTTTGTCTAGGGTCATAGATTGACCTCAGCGCATTAGTAATAATATCATATAGCATCCCAGACTTAGCATATATAATATCTAATTTCTATGCCTTAAAAATCACTTCTTCCTCAAAAGTAACCCCGAATGTAGAAACATCCTTCAAAATATAAGGTAGGAGGGATTTAAGGAACCACTCTAGCAAGAATTATGGGGGTATATAGGCCTTTATTAACCTCTTTTGTCTATGTCACTCTTGTATGTGATCCAAGATATGAGTGGCCCTATCCTGATGAAACGTTGACAAAATTTCGATGCCAACATCATAACGAAACGACAATTGGAAGTGATTGATGAAGACTAAAACTAATTGATTGAAAGTTTCGTATGCCCCCTAGGTAGCTCAATATACCATTTTGCGACAACCCCTATGAGGATGCGGTGAAAAAATATTAACTAAATAGAATCGTCATTAAGGGAATTCGAAGAGCATCATAGGTGAAAGGTGGTGACGTGATCACCGAGATCCTCACCAATCCTTCCCTTGAATTTTGGAATATCTGAAGGAAGCTTAGTGGGGAGGGAGGGCCATGATGGATCATGACGCATAGTGTCATTCGTTAAATTAGACAAATCTGGAAATTTGAGCATGGAAAGAAAAGGGAGACGGGGTTGCAACATTTGGCCCCAAGCTCCCTGCAACATTTGGAAAGATTGTGGTTGGGGAATCACAGCCCATCTAGGGTTTTGGTAAGAACCATGGCCTTGTCCGAGATTGTAAGACCCTCCTCCAAGATAATTCATAAGGGGTTGGCTAGGAACCATTCCAGTAAAAATGTTCTGGTGAGGGTTATAAAAAATGCCCCCAGTCGGAGTGGACTCGGGTTGGGGGTTTCCCAAAGTGTGAAAATGACCTCCTCCGTGTGTGAATTTGAAGGATAAAGTTGGATTTTTCGTGCCAAACATGTTGGTCAGAATTGACACATAGGAGGTGGGTATAAAGGATGAATCATGAGCAGTAACTTGTCCTCCAGGTTGGTTACTCCATCCAGAAGAAATAAGATTAGACTCGGGGTTAAAAGGAGGAATTCCTCCAACAGTAGGAGTTGTTTGAGGGACTTGAGTGACACCAAATGAGAATGGATTATAAGGAGGAGTTGTTCCCCCAAGTCCAATGCTAACATTAGTTCCATTCATTGGGATGGAGTTTTAAAATTGTGATGTAAAATTCAGCATACCATAGGAAAAAGGACTAGAGGCCATAGGGATGGACTGAACATTATAGCCCGGTGAGTGACTAAGAGACCCAAAATGGTTTGTGGCTATAGGTTGAATATTCACTATAGAAATGGCAATGGTGATGATAGGTACCTTCGGCACTACAAACATTGTGGTTTAAAGCGTCGAAGGGGTACCATTAACTATAGTAGGTGTGGGAGTCGAAGGGCTCCCATTATCTTGATGACTCGGTTCAGTACTCATCTTTGTATGATCACAAGTCTGATAAGTGGAGGTGTGTGTACCATGTTTGATAACTCTACTTCTTTTAGAAGGAAAAGACTCAAAATGCGGTGGCAACTATAATAAGCAATGAGACCTATGGGGAAGCTGCTATGGCTCCACGATGACTCAAGAATTGAGATATAGAAAACAAATCCTAAGGCCAACTAGTAATCAAAGAGAACACCAAAAATAATCAAATGACCAATATGCACACAAACAGGATAAAGTGGTTGAAAGGGACCTCCCTCTCTAAAGTAGGTATGCCTCGCCCAAGAGGGGCATGAGACTCCTCTACTAAAGATCATAGGAAACATAATCAGTTATAAGGGCCCTCGTGGGATTAACAACCAGTCGGTCAGATCCTCCAAGAGAGGTAATCCTCCATAAAGGTTGTGCGATGTCCGACCCTTATCTGACCTAGGGTACCTGCAGAATAACCCTTGCAAGTAACCTATGTGGTACCTAAGTCAAGCAATTAAGAAACCATGGTATAACTGATGCACATGCAAATAGTCGTATGTTAGGTCCATCGTATGGGAAGGGTAGCAAAGCCCAAAACCTTGAAAGCATTTCCTCTCATAGAGGTAAGGGCGCTAGCAAGATCCCCATATATGAATATATCCCCATAAATATATCTGATGCTAAGAAGGTATCGAGGGTATATCCCTTCAACTAACCTCGCACGACCTTGTACTTAACTTCGGTGTAAGAAGAGCCTCTTGATATTATCGATTATACAATGGATTTTTCCACTCCCTTAGTCAAACACATATGCTGATTTAATAGCCTTGTATAATTTTACTCACAAAATCCTATTCCAAGGCTCTAAGTCCTAAGCTAGTCTGTGCACCCTATAAAAATAAAATCCTTAGTAATCATTTTTAAATTATAGTGTTACTTTTAATCGCCTTGCTTACTCAAAAGATGTGGTCGTGAAACTAGTGATGTTATGACTCAACAAGTAAAATAAATGAATATGAATACAATGCAAAGTCCTAACTTAAAAAATGATATGATTTTCAAAATGCAATTCTCAATTCAGTTTTGCAATTCTAAATAAAAATGCAACCTTCCTTTACATGCACTAAGATTAATGATAAAGACTCAAGAGATCAAAATGCCAACAATGTAAAATGCCTAATATTTTTGTATTTTCATTTCCATTCTCTTATATTGAAAATACAAAAATATTAGGCATTTTACATTGTTGNATGCAATTCTCAATTCAGTTTTGCAATTCTAAATAAAAATGCAACCTTCCTTTACATGCACTAAGATTAATGATAAAGACTCAAGAGATCAAAATGCCAACAATGTAAAATGCCTAATATTTTTGTATTTTCAATATAAGAGAATGGAAATGAAAGGACTGAACAACAACTTGATATAAAGACTCTACTATGTGTAAACAAAGAAAAACCAAGTAGGATATCAAGGAGAAAAACACCCAGCCTAGGATGCAAGGACAATCAAATTAAAAATATGATGAGAAAGACACCACCCAAAAATTAAACCAAAGACATGTTTCCTGTCATTCCACAGACACTTAATAGTCACCACAGAGACCCAAGAAGACTCAAAAATCATCAAAACCTACCCAGCAACCATCAAACCCAACAACCAAGAAACAAAGGGTGATGTACGTGATTGTTCAAGGGAAAAGCGTGTATGTACGAAGCTTGCATAAGGACAACACGCGTATGTACGCGAGTGTCAAGAAAAAAACCCACGTATATGTGTCAAAAACATAGCCATCCTAAGGAGAAGGATAAGAAACTTAGACTCGGAGTGAACAGAGGTTGTCAAGCAACCATACAACAAGAAAATCAATATAAATGAGAGAAATCTGAGAGAAACACTCCAACCCCGAAAAAGAGTATTATTTCCCTAGTATGGTCGCCAATTCTATTACGAGGAAAAACTCTCTATGGCTAGGGGTAAACCACAACAAATGAAAATGACTGCATAAATCAAATCTAATCTCAAGTATGCTAACAAGACAATATAAAATACCTACCTCATCTAGACGTTCGATGAAGTCCATCATTGAGCACTTGACCCAAAGAAATATACCTTCAACTAGTCCTCAACAACTAAGAAACACAAGGATATGGTGACAATATATAATGTTATCAGATTCAATAGCATAATCCATCGATATTCATAACAAATATGCCCATGCAATAAAAATTCAAATATTCGCAAGATTTTAATTGGACGAGAAAATAGTATTTCTATTAAGATGTAATTAGTAGAAGTGAATGAGTTACAAACTTCCGTGTCGGCACGGTTCAGAACCGAGAAACTAAGTTCCTTCTAGCTGGGCCTCCACCACTTCAATCCTTCACCAAAGGCAATATCATATAATAGAGACAATGAGATTCTCAATCAAAAAGGGAAGATCTTGGGGGCTGAACAATGTGTTTAGACTTAATGGACAAAGGGATGCAGACTCAAAGTGAAGTGAATAATTTCTCCAAAGTAACTTTACTCTCAAAGTTGAATTCTTCTCCTCCTCTTTTCCATAGCTCGTATTTGGCCCATTTTTATCCTTCAAGTGGAACTGAAGGGTCGATTTGGAACGTTTCCAATATATGGAAGGCCAAGGATCATAGATCTCGTGACGTGACATGGAAACCTGACATCATTTTTTAATTTTGGGCAGAAATCTCAATGTACACAGTATGTAGTGGTGCAACCTACGTATACGCATGCTGTAATATAGGCAGGGCATGTATATGTGGAAAAATCATGTTTTCATCTCTGGGATTTGCAAAAAGGGACTTCAAGTCTGCATAGGGAAATGGAAAAAGTCCCTCTGTGCAAGTCTACCTAGGGTGAGGAAAATCTTGGTATAACAGTCAATACCTTCCAAATATCCTTCTTCTACTAGTCATGCTTTGAAACTTTCATCTTTTACTATGTTTGATTTTATAAAAGGATATTCATCAAATAATGTATCTTTGTCCATTATGATTCTATGGGCAGTAGGATCCCACAAACTACATCTGTTAACATCACCACCATATCAAATATCTACCTGTTTGATCTGGGTCCTACTTAGAGTGCTAATAAAAGAACATAAGAATCACAACAAAATAATTTCACATTTGAGTAATCACTATATGACTTGTTCATACCTCTTCCAGAATATTCTAGTCTTTTGAAACCGATGGTGATCGAGTTACTAGATTGCAAAACTTATTTTGCCCACAACTATTGTAGCAACTTGACATTATTGAACATGCCCCTTTGGTCCCAACTTCCTTGCAATAATTTCCAAGTTCCATGGATATGAACCCACCTTCATCATATATTCTCAAACACGTGATTGACCTGCTAATGTTCATTTCACTACAAATCTCTAAACACGTTATACTTTCTACATACCCACCTTTCTAACCTGGTGTTGTAGGATAATTACACCCTGTAGGAGTTACCTCCCTTAGGCTCTTCCTAGACCTAAGACATAATAGAGATGTGACCAGTGGATTTTCCTATATCTAAATTATACATTAAAAGAATCTATGAGTTGATGGAATGAAAGGTTCACCTGGTGATGTAACGGTTGTACCTACACGCTCCTTAGTTGTTATCTTTCTTGAATATTCCCTTCACTCATACCAACATGGATCTGCACACATAGACACACAAAGAAACCTTTCACAAGATCAAATGAATCATGTATAAATCAATTATAAATCTAATTACATAACATAAGAATATCAATTCCCTACAAATATTATAACAATTACATACAATCAAGTAAGGGGGGAAATATTCTACAACTTCTATTAATAAAACAAACGGTTTACAACTTCTAATCAAGGAAGTTGATGCAATCCTTTCCCAAGTTCCTTGCCCAAGCTCTATAATCAAACTGCCAATACAAGTTTGATTTCTCCTCTCTCTCCCCCTTTTCCCATGAGAGACCCTCAATATATAGGATAATAGAGATAATATCAAAGGTTAGTATAGATAGGGTCTATATTTCCAAGATAACAAGTTTCTCGATATCGAACCATGAAAAAATTGAGGTTTAATCTCATCTCATGGAAACTAATCCTCAATAGGGAGTAATAGACCTAGCCACACCCTAAATTCTTGCAGAGAGCGACCAATCACACCTTCTAAAAGGATAGGGAGTGACCATCAGTTTTGGTCAGAGGATGTAAAGGGACAACCAACGAACATGAAAAAAGGTATTGCAAACTCAAGGGAAAAGTGGTATAATTCAATGTTTCAGACTGCTAACCCCTAGATGATGCCAATAAAATGACCAGGTGGTAAATAAATTTATAACACTTGGACACACTAGTCCACCTCAAACTTTGATTTCGAAAAACCTTGACCAAATCTAGCCAAGATGACCCAAGATAACCTTTATCGCTCACCTCCAAGGAATTTAGAATGGAATCTTAGTGCTCCACCTTAACATGAACATCCCCTTGACCCAATCTAGCCAAAATGGACAAGTAAGTCTTCACTGCTCACCTTTAGGCTCATTTGCAATGGAGTTCACCAAAATGTTTATAGGCTTTATTACATGCAATTGACAGACATAATACCATGGGCTATGAAAAAAAAACATGGGCCCGAAAAATAAAAACATGTTCTTTGACCTAAAAACTATATTTAACTCGTTAACTCTTTCACCGAGTCAAGTTTAAACCAACATACATGCCCCCCCCAACCTTCAATATNATAGGCTTTATTACATGCAATTGACAGACATAATACCATGGGCTATGAAAAAAAAACATGGGCCCGAAAAATAAAAACATGTTCTTTGACCTAAAAACTATATTTAACTCGTTAACTCTTTCACCGAGTCAAGTTTAAACCAACATACATGCCCCCCCCCAACCTTCAATATACCTAAATCTATGTTTATATTTTTCATAGGTGACCTAATAAACCAAGGGTACACATGCCTATCCAGGTCTTGCAGACGTATGCTCATTTACATGCAATCAATACTTTTTACAACTCCAAGGTAAATACATTTTTTTTCTTTCTTTCACAGTGACTCAACCATTACTTCTCTTGCTATCACCTAGTTGTATGAGCAGATCCTACATCTTGCAATTCCATAACTCAAAGTTATTTTTGTCGTTGAATTTCTCCACCTCAAACTTTGAACTTTGCACTTGTGCCATTAAT
>JASDQU010687628.1:0-18493 GCA_032191745.1 Picea mariana
TCAATTTTAAATGTCTTATAAATTATATAAATTTAAGTTTATAAGTTCGATTGATAGTTTTTAATTTTTGGTTTAAAAAAATTGTAATTAAATTTGGAAATGAGTTTCTCTCAAAAATCTAGAAAGATAGAGCATATCTAAAACAATTTTATCACTTATGACCTCAAAATTAAAGGCAATACATTCTATCTTATTCTCCTCATAGAAGTGAGCCTAGCCAAAATCATCATCGACAAAATGATGCCTACACTCTTGGATTAATCATTGGGGAATAAAGGAAGGAATAATAAATTTAATGAGAATATTTGGTGCGATAAAGAATTAGAGCATAAAATAAAATTAAGATACTATAAGGAAGTGGTTAACCCTAATCTCTAAGATCAAAAGTATCTCTTTGTTTTGACTAGCTTAAAGAGGAGAATAAATATTGCTAAAATAAGAACTAATTCCCATGAGATGCATAGTGAAAATGGACATTGGAAAATTCTCAAAACACCATGACATGAAATAATCTGTCACCTTTGTGACATTCAAAGGGTTGAAGATGAAAATCACATTCTCCTATAGTGCCCTAAGTATACCCAAATTAGATCTCAATTTCAAAATATTTGTCACAATTTCAACCTTCCTAACCCTCTAATTTTGGAACACCAAAATAAATTCTAAAGAAGTCCAAGTAATATCTTACCTTTCTTAAGGTACATACCCTACCCCCCTCTGGATTTGGACATGTGACCTTTTAGGAGGAAACACATGTCCTTAACCACTAGGCCCACTCAAGATGTATAAAATTATAAAATTATTATTAATATAAATTTAAATAAAATATATATTTATACTATATATGTATATGAATGTAAAATAAATTTATTAATAATTTTAAAATTAAATATATTAATATAAAATTTATTAAATTAATATTAATATAAATATAATTTTTTGTTTTCAATTAGGTGTAGTTGGGTGGTTGGGACGAATAAGCTAATAATAAATATATTATTACAATAGATTTATAAACTCCAAAACAAAATATTTTTTTTCTAAAAAGTTAGTACATTAATATATATTTTAATTAATTATTTTCAATTAATAATTTAATTAAATTTTAAATTAATTTTTTCAAAATAATTCTAAAGTAATTAAAAAATTATTTCTAAACTAATTATAATCAAATGTATACATCCACATTGTGAAACCCATGATAAATTTTATCCATTATACATTCTCAAATATATATGTTTCCAATGTTGAATAAGTGTTTAATACTATTTAAGTGAATGAGGGGTGAGTTAGCCATGAATGCATATTCTTCATGTCTCTTAAATGAAACTACTTCCTAACATAATTTTCATTTATTTATTTTTTATTGGTGTTGTCTAACTGTTCTAAGTTTTGTTTTTTTTAGTTGGAATTTGGTGACATAAATCTCCACAAAATCACAATTTTATGTTGTTTAAATTGCATTTTGAATGCAGAAATGGATTGAGGGTGCTAAAAAACCCTTGGGATACTAGGAGTGTGCAAAATTAACCACTCAAATATGCATATCCAATAATTTCTACTTGGATTTTAGGAAAAAATGAACATAAAATATCCTAACTGGCATATTATATATTGAGATAAAGTTAGGAAATAACAAAGATATAAAATATATAAAAAATAAGCATATGATGAGATATATCGAAATGTTATGTGAATAATCAATACTCTTTATTAATAGTAGAACTAATTAGAGTTGAAAATTATAAATTTGTCCAATCTCACTCATTTCTCATTTCYARTATCGAAATTGGTCTATCAGACTTTAAGAAAAATAAGAGATTACTTGGATTTCTTTAAAATGTTATTTCGATGCTTGAAAAGCATTAAGGTAAGTGTTCCAAGATCACTAAAGTTTCATTTATTTATTTTTTATTGGTGTTGTCTAACTGTTCTAAGTTTTGGTTTTTTTAGTCGGAATTTGGTGACATAAATCTCCACGAAATCACAATTTTATGTTGTTTAAATTGCATTTTGAATGCAGAAATGGATTGGGGGTGCTCAAAAACCCTAGGGATATGAGGAGTATACAAAATTAACCAGTCAAATATGCAGATCCAATAATTTATACTCGGATTTTGAGAAAAATTGAACATAAAATATCCTAACTGGCATATTATATATTGAGACAAAGTTAGGAAATAACAAAGATATAAAAAATGAGCATTTGATGAAATATATCGAAATGTTATGTGAATAATCAATACTCTTTATTAATAGTAGAACTAATTAGAGTTGAAAATTATAAATTTGTCCAATCTCATTCATTTCTCATTTCTGGTATCAAAATTGGTCTATTAGACTTTAAGAAAAATAAGAGATTACTTGGATTTCTTTAAAATGTTATTTCAATGCTTGAAAAGCATTAAGATAAGTGTTCCAAGATCACTAAAGTTTCATTTTTTTTTTATTGGTGTTGTCTAATTGTTCTAAGTTTTGTTTTTTTTAGTCGGAATTTGGTGACATAAATCTCCACAAAATCACAATTTTATGTTGTTTAAATTGCATTTTGAATGCATAAATGGATTCAGGGTGCTCAAAACCCCTTGGGATACTAGGAGTATACAAAATTAACCACTCAAATATGTATATCCAATAATTTCTACTCGGATTTTGGGAAAAAATGGACATAAAATATATGAATTGGCATATTATATATTGAGACAAAGTTAGGAAATAACAAAGATATAAAAGATATAAAAAATAAGCCTATGATGAGATATATCAAAATGTTATGTGAATAATCGATACTCTTTATTAATAGTAGAACTAATTAGAGTTGCAAATTATAAATTTGTCCAATCTCATTCATTTATCATTTCTAGTATCAAAATTGGTCTATCAAACTTTAAGAAAAATAAGAGATTACTTGGATTTCTGTAAAATGTTATTTCGATGCTTGAAAAACATTAATATAAGTGTTCCAAGATCACTAAATTTTTTATGACTTATAAGGGTAGGATTTCAATAAAGGGTTCAAAGTGTCTCAAATTGATATTTATTGTTATTCTTTTAGTCTCTATCCATAATAATAGCTTTTTGATTCCTAATTATTGCCTAGTTTCCTTCCTTTCTAGCTTCATTTACCTTTTGAACCTCCTTCCTTCATTTAGTTTGATCATCTAGAATGAGGTCTTCATTTATAAATATTCCAAACCCGTTTAAGCTCATAGTTTTACTAAGCATGTCGTATTTATGGGCATTAGAACTTACCATAACCCGAATTAATCTATCTTTATGTTCAATTATTTTTCCCAACCTTTTTGCTTCTATAAGGTCACTGGTTTCAATTTGATATTTATTTTTTAATTCCTCCTTGACTATTGGTAACGTGTCATCATATTTTTGTTCTTTTATACCAAAAAGTATTAGGTTGAAGGATTTTTTGTTGCACTTGTGGTATAACTCTATGAGCTTATTTATTTCCTATTTGATAGGTTTGATATCCATTTTTTGTTCCACACAATTTAGGTCCAAATTGTTAATTTTCTTTTCTTCCAGATCTTTAATTTTGTCCCAAAGATTGTTATTTTCTTCGACTTCTTATTCATGCTTTGATTATTTTTCTTCTTGGTTGTTTTTTTCTGTTTCTTGTAACCTAGCCTCCATTTTTGTAGCTAAGTCTTAAATCCTAATAGTTTATTGTCTATTTGTCTCTAAATATTATCTTCCGAGGATCTTAATTTATTATCAAGCATTGCTACTAACTCACTTTGAAATTTGGCTTCTATTTATTCTCTATGTTTTTCTATTGATTCTATATATTCATGCAAACAATGTAGGGTTACTTTGTTAGGCCTTCCTCTATTAGATTTAGGTATCAATGATGTATTACTCATATTGAAAAGAAAAATAAATAAACAAGAAACTTGTGCATATTATTAACGGTAGGGTTCGAATAGTCATGAACGTGATTTAGTTACAACAGATCAGATTTACCATAGACCAAATTCATTGTAGACCCATCGAATTATTCACCACATCAATTCACCGTAGCTATACCAATTCACCCATAGAGGTAAAAATGTGCATGCATTATGTATGCACCATAGAGATAATATTCACCACCTCATCTATTCACTGCAAAGATATATTACAGTAAACTTTTTGAAACACTATCTTTTTAATAATATATTTCCAAAAAATATTATTGTTATTTAATTTTTCAAATTTTAATTTAATTATATGTTTTGTCCTTACAAATTTATGCAAAATTTAATAAGTGATTTTTTTCACAACAACTATTTCAACCTCAAATATATAATCTTGTTTTAATATTCTAAAACAAGGATATAAACATGATTCACAGTGAACATATTTTATCTCACTTTGTTTTGGAAAATTATTATCTCAGTTATTTTGGAAGTCCACAACTAAATATTTGAAACACATTTTACACACCTCTGTGTTCCCAACAAGTGTTTTTCTCCAATTTAATTAAAGTAGAAAATTAAAGATACCATTTTGAAGATTAAACATCCATAGGTATCCCACATATTTTTATAATTTACTGGTTATGCAATATTTATACTACTTATTATCCCCTAGCCTAGGGATAACTAAGGGGATTATGTCTCGAGGCCCATAGGTCCTAGACATGGAGTACTGAGAGCCAGATCGATTTGAGCATGGCCTTGGAGGGCTCATCCTTTTCTTCTTCAACGCCTCCACTTTGTCAACAACAACAACATACATCACATCGGCCTGGTCCTATAGTAGAAATGTGTCTTGCCCCATGAGGTAATGAGTTCGGGTATCATGGTATGTGTCACTCTGATTCCCAAAAAAATTGAATATGTGCATTTAATTTTTTTTCTTCTAACGTGTGCTTGGACCTTATGCCTTTCCAATTGACCACACTTGGGGGCAATGACAAGTTTCCCTAGTAAGCCGGTTCCCATAAGGTTTGAGTTTCCACTAGAGGGATTCATGAAAGGGCATTGTTCGTTCTCACCATACTTGCCACTTTTCATCTTTTTCTCGATCATCCATCCCATACACTGGTTAGCACATTGGGTTGACCAAGCTATCCAAGGGTTGTACCTTATCTTGTGGGAATAAGGGGCTAAAGGCCCACAGAGTAAAAGTAGCTGGAAAAAGATAAAATCCAAAAGAATGAAACCTTGATATGCTTCGCCCAAGGATCCCCGAGAAAGAAATAAAAAGATTCTCAGCAAGAAACAGATGAACCCATAAAAACAATAAATCAAGACCTAGTTGGAGGATAGGGTGTCTCATCATGAGTTAGCCTATTAGGTCCATGGGCATGTAGCGGTATTACACTACCATTCAGCTGGTCACCACTCCCGGGTAGTGGCTATTTGTGGCATAGCCAAGAGAAAGGGGGTCTCATCACAATCCAACCTTTTCATTTCCATGAAATGCTCGTGGGTGACATTGGCACCATTGGTCACCACGCTAGGGAAATGTCCCCTAACTAGCCTCTTGAAAGAAAAAGAAATAAGAATAAAAGATAAAATGCATGAATGGGCTTGGAAACATTTGCATCCATGACAAGGTGCAACTCAGAGGGGCAGAGACAGATCAGGGGTTTGCACCAGAGAGAGGAGGACTTTCCACCAGGGATAACCTCGCAGGCCTAGACCCAGGGGGTCTTTCTGTTTTCACTTTGATGTAGGCCTTGGAAGGCCCATGACGTCACCTAGGTCACCCATGATTTCACCTAACGTTTTGGATACTTTGGAGAAAATTGTGTGCCAAGTGGCACGTGTGGCAGGATCCTGAGGCCTAACGTTTTGCTCCAGGAGGCCAACGTTGACATAAAAGGGCCTAACGTCACCCTAAAAGGGCATGAAATCAGATTTACAACTTTATTTAGGGTTCTATTATGACATTTTATGTAAAAACTAGATATTATTTGTAACTTGCCATGTCGGCCTTTTTGACCTAATTCTGGTCATTAGTTTTGTATAAATAAGGGTTTAAACCCTTGTATTATTGATCATCTTTCACTCACACTTGTGAGGACTGAAATTCGCGCCCTATCTAGGGTTTCTTGGCTGAAATTTCAGGCACACTTATTGAAGAAGGCTAAATTTGGAGTATTTTGGAAAGTTTCTTGGTGGATGTGTTCAACTAGGGATTTTCTTGATGATTCTTGATGTATGTAAGTGATACTTCTGCAATTATTCTTAATTAAATAGTTATATTTTTATTTATCTTGCATTTACATTCAAGATTATGAAATTGCTTGATTAAACCCTAGGAAGACTAGCACATATTATTGTGCTAGTTTTAAAATCCTTCACCTACTAGATCTCGTCAAAAGGCCATTTTTCTTGAAGCATTTTCTAGGGCATTGTCATTGAAACACCCTAGTCTTACTTGTTTCATCTTAGTCGATTTTGTTTCATCATTGAGTTAAAGAGAGAGGAAATCTACTAAGGCCTAGGGTTACCTACAATTTAGTAGCTAGTTTCCCCTAGGGTTTGATAGTTGGAGCCTTGGGTTACCAAAACTCCATCTATTTATCTCTTTTGTCTTTGACTCTCCTACTATCATTTCTCTTCAACATTTTCTGCCACATCAATGACTCCATTTTCCCTAAAGCACTAGTGTAAGTCCTATTTTGAGTAATTGATCAAAACAACCACCAAAACTTATACTTTGAGCTTCCTACTAACCATTTCTAACACTAGAATAGCCTAACCTACTAACACTATTGTTGTTGTTACTAAAGTAAGCTACAACCATTAATTGCAACATTAAAAKCTCATAAAAGCAATTGAAAATGTTGATTAATACATTRTCTTGTTTGCTTCTAATARATGTTAGTATTATGATTTCAATGGWTGATGATTCTTAGTCATTTTGAAGTCATTTCAAGGCATGTAATGTGAAGAATTGCATCATCAATATTTGTTGTTATAATTTTCTATTTACTTCATCATTWTTAGCTAATKGCTTCATTTGAGAAAGTCTATGGTTTTATGAAGTGCTAACCAACAAGTGTACTTGCAAATATATATAGTTGTTTGTTGCTTTTATAGGTGATATTAGTGCATCTGATTAGATGATATGATATGGATATATTCCGACATGATTCGTTGATGATGCAGGCTGACGATAGCTTGTCGACCAGTGTCACATGTGGAGTAAAGGGGTCACGCATGACTACCAGAGATGTTGAGGCAGAGGTGTGGACAACAACCCTACCACAACCTACTAGCACTCTCATCGTGGCTCGAACTATAGGTTAACGATTACCTAGTTCGAGAGGACCACGATGTCATGAGGGCAGACTGTGGCAGTCGCTCACAATGATTCTAAGGGGCGTGCAATAAGGCAATGGACTTATTCCTTAGAGGCCCTTAGTGTCCCACGAGTTCACCTGGCAGAGTATTGACTCCAGGGGTTTTTGATGTCTACCAGGTCAGTCAAGAGGCGAGTGGCACCCTTGGAGCACGTGGTGCATCCTGAAGGGCACGTCACGCAAGAAAAATTGAAAGAGGCGAGTGGCACCCTTGGAGGACGTGGTGCATCCTGAAGGGCACGTCGCGCAAGTAAAATGGAAAGAGGTGAGTGGCACCCTTGGAGCACATGGTGCGTCCTGAACGACACGTTGGGCAAGAGAAACAGAAAGAGGTGAGTGGCACCCTTGTAGCACCTAGTGCATCCTGAATGCCACGTCATGTTGTTATTTAATAAATGAATAAACCTAGATGGATTTAGGAAAGTAAAGTGTTAAGGAATATTTGAAACCTTTCCCTTTCAAAAAAAAGAAAGAAAAAATGCCGCCCCTAGGAAATTAAGGTCTAGGTCTAATCTTTGCTGCTGGTAAAATTTGACCTTTTTTTTTTTAAATAAAAATAAAAAAATAATAAAGATAATCTTCATTAACCTTGTGACAAGAAGGGATAAGCAATTAAAGTGTTTAACAAAAATCTGTTGGGATAAAAATTAAAAAAAAGGGGGGGGGGAGGGGGATAATTGTTTTATTTTTTTAGGATAATTTAAAAAATATATATTTATTAAAAATGGGAAAAGGGAAAAAGTTTATTTCTACACCTGCCAAATTGAGTTCTAAATGAAAAAGGGAAAAAGGGGAATTCTAAAATAATTAGGAAACTAGGAAAAGAGGGAAACATAAAAAGAAAAGGGAAACACAAGGGAAAAAGTAGAAAATCAAACTTAGTAAGGTATCTACCAGTAAGAACTTTCTAATTTAAAACTGAACTAGCAAATTAATAATGGGGAAAGTCATTAAAACCTGTAAGGGAATTTGGGGACACCTAGGAGCGATTCTAGGAGTGACTCTAGGTGGGTGAGGGAAATAAGGGTAAATAATTAATTAAAGAAATTAGCTTTTGGAGGAATGAAGGGGATGGGTGACACTTGTACGTGAAGGAATTTTTATGAATTAATTTATTAAACATTAAATAAAATGGGATTTTGGGAAGGTAAAGGGTTCGAAACTCTATATAATGGAGGGAGGAGAAGGAGGAAATACCTCTTCTGTTTGTGTAACATTACGCTGCATAACTCTATACTTGATTGACTTAGCTTGTGGGAGTTGGGATACCCAGCTCGGTGAGGAGTGGTAGCTCGGCCTTGCGAGGCAAGCTGGGAGCTAGTTGATTCTCTGGTTAGCATGTGTGGCCCCTTTGCAACTCGGGGGGATAAGGGGGAAGAAGAGTACCCCTAGCATTGGCTGGGAGGTACCGGTAAAGTCTCGTCGGTCGGCAAGCAGGTGTTGCACGGAGCACGCGAGACATCAACTCAGAGAGGGCGATCAGGAAACGATACGCTTTCTTCATTTTGTACGGTAGATTGTAGTAGTATTATGCTTTGGACCTACATGTTTAATGTGGTAAGTAAATTGATTGTCTTAGCGTTCTAGTTTTTGACTGAATTTTTCTTAGCCTTTAGCTCGATGATTGATTGGCTCCCATGGTTTTTGTTTCCCTGTATGTCTTGACCGTCTTGTGGTTGATTGATTGTGATGATTTGCCTTCATCCCTAGCTCATCAGTCCTCGCTTGAGCAGTTGGTCAGGAGCCTGATCTACGGTCATCGCTTCAGCATTAATAGAGCTATGGATCTCAACGCCTTGCGCCCTGAAGCATTTATTCAAACCTGCAAATTTGGTTGTTGGCGAAGTTGTTCTTTAAACTCAACATGTTCATATCACGTCGTTATCTTGTGCTTACGTCGTTTTTAAATATTGATGGATCAATTTTTAATCCCTGTGTTTTTGACGATTTTGTTTCCTTGTCTGCATCTTTATAATTTGTATACTGGAAATAAAAAACGTTTTGTTATTCCTGTCTGCAATTTTTGCTTGGCCTGTGATTTTTTTTTATGCTTTCAATTCATTGAAAAACAAATTATCGATCCCTGTCTGTGTTTTTTTACTGGGTTGTGATTTTTTTTTCTCATGCCTTTAATTCAAAAAAATGATTATTTGTATCTATGTCTACGTTTGTTGGGTACCCTAGGCAAAGAGAAAGTTGAAACCCTTAACCCTAGCTGCGTTTGAACCGTGTATTGATTGATTTAACCCTTACCTTTGCGTTTAGTTTGTGTAATGATTGTAATCACGATTTTCTTTTGCGTTTAGTATGGTGTAATGACTGTAAATGTTCTTCTTTGCATTTGTTCTTTAAAGATTTTGTTTTTGCCAATTTATTGATGCTGCGGTTTTCCTGTGAATGCCCACGAATTGAGGTTAAATCGTTTGATTGATTTTTTTGTTACTCGACCACAAAATTGTTGTTAAAACTGATGACCGTGTTGCTACCTTAATTGACCACGATTTGCCCTTGAAAATATGACTTAATTTGCAATAAAGACCACGAATGTTTCCTGTAAACTGTGACTGCAATTTGCCTTAATTGGTGTATGAGTTTTGTTGCTGATTGACCATGTCTTGCCATTAAATTGGAATGTCTTGTTGGGAATGCACATGAGTTGCCATCACTGTGTACTGCGTGTTGTTGAGATGTGGTACAACTAATTTATTGCCTTGAAAATCACCTTGATTAATGTTAATGATATATTAATTGTCTTGTTACGGTTATATCAATTGCCTTGTTTATGTTATATTGATTGTTACTGTTACATTAATTGCCTTGTATTTTTGATTTACTAATTGTTATGTTAATTAAAATGTTAATCGCATTGTCATTGCTATGTTACTCGTTATGATAACAGTCATGAGAATGGCCTTGTTATTTCGCTATTAATTATTTGTTAACAATTATGTCAACTGCTTTGTTATTTGCTATATTAATTTTTAGGTAACAACTATGCTAATTGCCTTGTTAAATTGATACAATGATGTTAATAGTTAGCATTATCCTTCTCATTATTAATAAGACAGGTAGTATTGTTGGTTCGGTGAATATAGATAGACCACATGTCGAGATTTAATTGATCCTAAGTGTTATAATGGTATCATTCTACAATAAAATCGTTAATGTTGTTAATTAAGTTGATGGCTAGTTGGATGGAGATTTGGATTAATATCGAATTGCCCAATTAGACTGTGATTAATGATTAAATGTGTTTAGTAAGTATTGACCCAAGTAGAGGTTAAAAACGCTAAATTAAATTATGGTTAATGATTAAATTGTGATGCATAATTGTCGAATTGATTCATAGTTGATGTTATTTAGATTGAATTGATGAATAAATTGTGATGTAGAATTTCCGAACTGATTCATAATTGATGTTATTGATTGAATTTAATGACTAAGGTATAATGTAGAATGGCCGATTGGATTGTATTTAATGTTAATCTAATGTTAAGTTAAAGACCGATTTATAATTTAGATTTGATAAAAGTAGATGGATAATCAAGGCCAAAACAAATTGTAACTTGACGTGCCCCATTAAAATGGAACCCATGTTAAATTAGAATGTAATCATGGACCGGTTAGCCTGGGTGATTGGTGGGGTCGGGGATGATGTCGTGTGGGATGGTGTCACCCCTTGTCTTCGTTCTTTTGTGTCTCATCGACCTTTCGTGTGGGGGTAGGTACAGTCTCCCAGTCAGTATTCGATTCCTAGCGTGTCAGAGTTTTCTAGAGTCCTTGGTCCAGATAGCTTATGTTTGCACCAAGGTTACTGACGTGTCTATCACCTGGGAACAACATGATTCCTGATGCGAGGATCATGGCACGCCCTATGGGTTAGCGACGAATGATATCTTGGTCAGAGTCGGTGCCTACCATGTGAGTTTGGTTGAGCGTCGTATGTTGACTTGAACGCCTTCTGATGTTGGGTTCGCGCGCCTTGAGGTTCTTGTCTTGTTCATCTAGGCCATTATGTCGGGATGGGGATGTTGTCCCTCCGCTCATAGGCGTGGTTGTGTTTGTGTCAGGCGGGTAGCGTTCCTCCATGTTATTCTGTGCATGTTTTGCCCAGTTGCCCTTGTGGCTGTGCGTGGTGTCATAGTTGGTTGTTGCCTTCCTTGCATGCTTCTATTCGTCATCTATGGTGTGGTCAAGTTGTTTTCATCATTTCCTTCTTACCTCTTAACTCCTAAAAATTAAAAAGAAAAATGTGCACTTCTTCTTCGCTTGTATTAGTAACGAAGGGGGTGTCACATATGGTATCAGAGCGGGTTCAACACGCGACTTGGGATCACTACAACTTTCGTTGATATGATTTGATTATAATGTTTCTAATTGAGTTGACTTGTATTTGTGCAGGTAATCATGGTTAGAGGACTTCGCAGAGGCAAACGATGGGGTGCTAGGGGAGGAGGCACCACGTCTCCAGTAGCATCCACGCCTAAGGGGTCGAACCCCCAGAGAGACAAACAGGTTGTCAGGTAGGAGCATATAGCGGTGGGTGATGTGGTTGGTATGATGAGGCATTTTCAGAGGATGTCTAAGGCACTGATTAGCCATTTGGACAGAGATGAGGCCAAAGCACCAACACCTCCTGAGGGTCCACTGTGCGCTCTGGTCAGTATTGGTAGCATTCACCGTGAACTCGAGAAGGTCAAATTTTCTGAGTTCTTTGGTGCCCCAGACAGTGCAACCACTGAGGCATGGTTGGAGAATATGGCGATGTGCTTTTCACTTCACGATTATACCTCCAACATGAAGGTATGCATGGCGGTATTTCAACTGAAGGGGAGTGCTCTTCTATGGTGGAAGACGCTCATACTGCACTGAACATGATCGTCGAAGATGTGTCATGGGAGCTATTCGAGGAACAGTTCCGAGAGATATACCTATCAAAGGAATTCATTGAGCGTTAGCTCAATGAGTTCAATGCCTTACGACAGGGCGGTCGTACGGTGCCCAAGTACGAGGCCCATTTTATGGAGTTGTTCCGGTATGCTCTGCATCTTAACATGGAGAAACTTAAGGTCAACAGCTTCGTGTTCGGCCTTAATGGCATCATACGTGCAAAGGTTAGGATTCTGATGCCTCAAACCTTGCATGATGTCATCTAGAAGGCCCTCATAATAGAGGAGGATCTTATCAGCGGGGCTCAGAGCAGGACTCCAGCAAGACTAGTAGGGCAGGTGTCTTCTGGTGCGTAGCAGCATCAGACATCGACCAAACATACACCAAGATATCGTGGCTTCCAGAGGGGATCCACCTTCACTACACCTCGACGACCGGCGCCTCAACAGCGGACACCTTATCGGGGACCACAACATCAACAACAACGTCGACAACAACAACAACAGTTTAGGCTTGTTCAGTTGAACGGACCAAGATTCCAGGCTGGTGGGTCTTCATCTTCTACTTCGGGTACCAGGACTACTGGACCAAAGAAGGGGTGTTGGACGTGTGGGGAGCCACACTACCAGCGCGACTGCCCTGTGGAGAGGACTAGAGCATATGGATCATCCGGACCCACTACCGTGGGAGATTTGGGCAAGGCCCATCGAATTCATGCAGCGGTGAATAACCGCTAGGCATAGCATAAGTCGACTATGCTCGATATGACAGGTACCGTCACTGACCAGACCCTTAGTATTTTGATAGATCCCGGTGCTACCGAGAGTTTCATTTCTGGTGCAACACTAAAAAGGATTAAGGTAAAGGTAGTCGAACAGGATGAGTTTAGCTTTGTAGAGATGGCTTCAGGAGCCAAAAAAATGGTTGGAGGAAATGTTACGAGCTGTACCTTTAACCTGGGAGAGTTTGTCACCAGGGCCAACCTGTACATCATGATCTTATCATCTTATGACGTCGTGATCTTTATGGACTGGTTGGAATTGTATGAGGCGATACTCAACTGTAAGATGAAATAGTTGAGCTTGGTCGATGACAAGGGACAAAGACATGTGATTGTAGGTTGGAACTAGGGAGTTTCCCTGAGGTTCATCTCTTCCTTGCAGATTCGGAAGAGCATGCGCAAGGGATGTGAGCTTTATGCGGTCCTGACGTTAAATGAGAAGGGAGTAGCGAAAGGTCTAGAACACCTTCCTGTGGTGAGAGAGTTTGCAGACATATTTCCGTAGGAGTTACCTGGGATGCTTCCGGAGAGGGAATTGGAGTTCACTATAGACCTAAAACTGGGAACTAAACCGATAGCTAGAACGCCTTATCGGATGTCGACCCCGGAGTTACAAGAGTTGAGAATGCAACTGAAGGAATTGCTGGAATTTGGGACTGATACGTCCAAGTGTGTCACGATGGGGTGCGCCTGTTATTTTCATACGAAAGAAGGATGGGTCATTGAGGCTCTTCATTGACTACCGTCAATTGAACAAGTCCATGATAAAGAATCAATATTCGTTGTCGAGGATTAATGATCTGTTCGATCAGATGAAGGGTGTGACGGTGTTCTCAAAGACCGACTTGCGATCAGAATACCACCAGTTATGGATTAAGGAGGATGATGTCCCTAAGACTGCCTTTAAGATGAGGTTTGGACATTACGAGTTTACTGTTTTACCATTTGGACTTACAAACACCCCAGGGGTATTCATGAGTTTGATGAACGGGGTGTTCCGCGAGTACTTGGACAAGTTCGTCCAAGTATTCATTGATGATATTTTAATTTACTCTCAGACGACGGAGGAGCATGAAGATCACTTGCGCTTGGTACTACAATGTTTGTGAGAGAACAAACTATATGGGAAGTTGTCCAAATGATCATTTTATCAATCAAGGATTCACTACTTGGGGCATGTCATCTCCGGTGAAGGTATCGTCGTGGATCTAGCAAAGGTCGAGGCTATTATGGAATGGCTTGGGCCAATGAATGTCTCGGAAGTGCGTAGCTTCATGGGTTTAGCAGGATACTATCGATGGTTTGTCGAGGGATTTTCGAAGATAGCAAACCTAATCACAAAATTGCAAAAGAAAAACAAGAAGTTTGTTTGGATCGAGAAATGCGCGGAAGCATTTCGGAGGCTCAAGGAGTTGTTGACAACAAAACCGATACTAAAGGTCCCTAACATGGATGTGGACTTCTTGGTATGCATTGACACATCCAAGGAAGGCTTAGGTAGAGTCTTGATGCAATACGGTCGAGTGATCGCTTACATCCCGAGGAAACTGAGAAGGCATGAGGAGAACTATGCGACACATGATTTGGAGTTGTTAGCCATCGTATATGCCTTGAAGGCTTGGAGACAATGCCTCATTGGAAAAAAATTTGAACTAAAGACTGACCACTGTGGACTACAACACATCTTTACGCAAAGCGACCTGAACGCACGACAACGAATTTAGTCGGAATTTCTTAGTGAGTACGACTTTGAGATTACTTACATAAAAGGAACAATGAACCAGGTGGCAGATGCATTGAGTCAGAGACCACACATCTTTTCGGTGTTGCCTCTTAAGATGAATCTATGTGAAAATATTCTAACTTTACAATGTGATGATGACTGGTACAAGGAGGTCGAGGGTTTTATCGGACAAAACACGATGATGGTACCAAGATTTGAAGGATTTACGTTTGACGATGATGGTTTAATTAGGTTTAAAAATCAGATTTACGTACCACTGAACGATGAGTTGAGGAGCTTGATCCTAAATGAGACTCATAGAGCAGTGTACATGGATCACCCAAGAACCACGAAGATGAGGGCAGACCTTAAACCCTTATTCTTCTGGAAGGGAATGAAGGTAGATATAATCAACTAAGTGGCCAGATGTCTAGAATGTCAGCAGGAGAAGGATGAACATTGAAACCCATAGGATTACTACAGCCACATGTTATTCCAGAATCGAAATGGGAGATTATTTTGATGGATTTTATTGTTGGATTGCCACTAACGACAATGAGACATGACTTGATTTTTCGTAGTAGCAGACACTTTGAAAAAGAGTGCTCACTTTATTCCTGTGCATACAACGTATCAGGCACCTGACATAGCTAGAGTTTTCATCAGTGAGATTGTGAGGCTGCATGGCGTGCCTAAGAGGATTGTATCTGATCATGGATCGGTGTTTACTGGACGATTTTGGATGAGTTTCCAAGAGGCCTTGGGAACCCAACTTAACTTCAGTACGACATATCACCTGGAGAATGACGGGTAGACCAAACAAACGAACCAGACCTTGGAGGACATGTTGCGCATGTACGTGATGGACCAACAAAAGCATTGGGAAGAATTCTTGCCACTGGTGGAATTCGATTATAACAACAGTTACCAAGGCACTATTAAGATGGCGCCTTTCAAGTTTCTTTACGAGCGACCATGTCAGACGCCTTTGAGTTAGGATCAACTTGAGGATAGGGTCCTGGTGGGACCAGAAGTGATCCAATAAATGGATGAGAAAATGCAAACAATAAGACAAAGGATTAAAGAAGCGCAGGATCAACAGAAGAGTTATGCCAATGCGCACCATGTCGACCGTAGTTATGAGGTTGGCGATCGAGTCTTCTTGCGGGTTAAACCACATAAGAGTTCGATCAAGTTTGGAAAGGGAGCTAAAATCTCTCCTAGGTTCGTGGGACCTTTCGAGATTGTGGAGAGAAAGGGGCCCGTGGCCTATCGACTNCCTGATTCTTTGAGGTGTATGCACGATGTTTTTCATGTATCTATTTTGAGACATTATATTAGTGATCCTACACATGTGATTGACATGAGTTCCTTGAAGGTATCAGACGAGGGGGTGCTCACGGCTGAGCCGATCCACATCTTGGATCATCGCATTCGACAGCTATGACGTCAAATGGTAGAGTAGGTCAAGGTCCAATGGGACAGATATAGTCCACACTCGGCGACCTGGGAGGACGCATATGATATGTGCCAGCAGTTTTCATTTTTGTTTGATAGATAGACTTATGATACTGTGTAACATCTCGCTTTGGCGCACTAAGCGAACTTATTCTTTGAGTACACTTGCTCGCAAGTGATCCAGATTATTATGCTATTAAAACTTTTGATTTTGATTATGAGGCGTCATGTGATGATGACATGTTGTTTTTCTCCGCCTCGACATAGACAGGTGCTATTGACTCAGTTTTACTGAGTGTGCAGGTTTATGGACCTAGAGGATGCCGAGGCATCGCTGGAACCCCTGGGACTCCAGATCGAGTCGGGGAGTGTACCATTGGGGTTTGAGTGTTTCACTGTGATTTAGTACTTCTGATTAGATGATATGATATGGATATGTTCTGACATAATTCGTTGATGATGCAGGCTGATGATAGCTTGCCGACCAGACTCACATGTGGAGTAAAGGGGTCACACATGACTACCAGAGATGTTGAGGGAGAGGTGTGGTCAACAACCCTGCCACAGCCTACTAGCACTCTCATCGTGGCTCGAACTGTAGGTTAACGATTACCTAGTTCGAGAGGACCCATGATGTCATGAGGGCAGACTGGGACAGTCACTCACGATGATTCTAAGGGGCGCGCAATAAGACGGGGCCCTTATTCCTTAGAAGCCCTTAGTCTCCCACAAGTTCACCTGGCAGAGTGTTGACTCCAGGGGTTATTGATGTCTACCAATCAGTCAAGAGGCGAGTGGCATCCTTGGAGCATGTAGTGTGTCCTGAAGGGCACGTCGTGCAAAGGAACAGATGAGGCGAGTGGCACCCTTGGAGCACCTAGTGCATCTTGAAAGGCGCATCACATTGTTGATGATAGAGGGATGAACCTAGATGGCCCTAAGACAAATAACATGTTAATAAATTTTAAAACAATTTCCCTAATAAAATGTCGCCCATTACAAAATCTAAGTTCTAAGTCTAAAATTACGCTAGGGGTAAAATTTTGTCTACCTTTAAAAATAATAATAATAAATAAATAGATAAAATAAAATAAAATAATAATATTTAAAATAAAAACCACTTAAATAATTTATGATCTTCATAATTATTATTTAACATGAAGGGAGTAAGAAATTAAATTATTCATAAGAAATAAAATCTGTGGATATAAAATGTAAAGAGGGAATTAATTATTTTATTTTTTGATAATTTAAGAAGATACTAAATTAATGATAAAAGGGAAAAGGGGTTAAATTCCACACCTGCCTTTTTGAGTTCTAAGTAAAAGGGGAAAGAGGGAAAATAAAAAAAATAGGAAACGAGGGAAAATAGGTAACATAAAAAGGAAAAAGGGGAACTTAAGGGAAAAAGCGGGAAGTCAACTTAGTAAAGAATCTACATTTAAGAGCTTTCTAATTTTAAACTGAATTAGCAATTTCATAATAGGGAAAGCCTTTAAAACCTGTAAGGGAATTTAGGGACACCTGGGAGTGATTCTAGGAGTAACTCTAGGTGGGTGAGGGAAATAAAGACAATTACTTAATTAAAGAAATTAATTTATGGAGGAATGTAGGGGATGGGGGACACCTTTACGGAGAGGAAATTTAGGAATTTATTTTAAAACTTTAATTAAATGAGATTTTAGGAAAGAAAGGAAGTTTGAAGCTCTATAAAATAAAGGAAGGAGAAGGATGAAAGGGGACCTTCTGTTTGCGTAACGTTACGCTGTAGAAATATTGACTTGACTGATTTACTTGTGGGAGTTGGGATACCCAACTTGGAGAGGAGTGGTAGCTTGGCCTTGCGAGGCGAGCTGGGAGCTAGATGAAACCTCTGGATAGTGTGTGTGGCCTCTTTGCAGCTCAGGGGGCTAAGGGGGAAGAAGAGTACCCCTAGCATTGGTTGGGAGGTACCGGTGAAGTCTCGACGGTCGGCGAGCGGGATTTGCATGGAGCGTGCAGACGTCACGCGGAGCGGGAGAATAGGCAATGGTACGCTTTCTTCATTTGAATGGTAGAATTTTGTAGGTTTTATGATTGGATCTGCATGTGGATTATGTAAGTAGATTGGATGTTTAGATTGATAGCTAAAATTTTCTTAGCCTAGCTCCTTGGTAGTCGTTTCCTATGGCCTTGTTTTCCCGCATGTCGTGACCGCCCTGAGGTGTTGATTGTGACCATATCGGTTGTTTACCTTTCGTCCGTAGATCCTCAGTCCTCGCCTGAGCAGTCGGCCAGGAGCCTGATCTACGGTTGTCGCCTTAGCATTAAAAGACCTATGGATCTCAAT
>JASDQU010687630.1:87195-99160 GCA_032191745.1 Picea mariana
CCAGGACTGTTCGTTTATGGTACTGTGGAAATTTCAGTCTCGGTGACCACGTGAAGCCTCACATCACGCGTTGGAGTGAAAGACACACGAATCTGAAAAGTATCGTCACGGCTAAAAGCTTCCTCTCAGTAAAGGTTGGCTGATTTGTTCGGTTGCGTTTGGAGTTATTTTCAACGGTCGCCCTTGCTTAGTGAGATAACTGTCTTTATTAAACAATTCAGAAATGCTATTCGGATTCCACTATCAGTGATCACAGGTCCATTGTCTTTTTATGGCTCCGCGCCCCTCCATTCACATGAGAAGTATGGATATGATAATGAAATTCTGATTTTAACTCCATCAGATTTGAACCATTGGCTTAATGCACTGTATCAGTCCAGTCTGGAGGCTTTCTAGAACTACGCGTTGAAATTTCACGAGAAAGAGGCCGAGATACGTTTGGGTGCACTGATTGGCTAGAGAAGAGTTTTGCTTAACTGACTGAGATGGTAACCTAGCTTTTCATAATGAAGGACAAAGAGAGACATTTGGAAAACTTTGAGCACTAAGAAGAAAATGCCAACTAATCTAAGGGTGAGAAGCTTGGGGACTTAGGTATAGTGTCTATTTTCAATCGTCTTCTAGCACTCCATTTAAGGTTGAAGAAAATATTGAAATGCCATCGTACGGTGGTCAAATTGACTTTGAAAGACTTAATAACTAGGTGAAACAATTTGAGGCATATTTTAGTTTGTATAAAATAAAATAAATACAAAATATTTCTTTTGTCGTTTGCAAATCTTGGGACATGCTTTGATATGGTGGGAGAACTATGTAGATATTTTACGATTGGGGAAGAAACTCATGGTGAAGAAGTGGGAGCATTAGGAATCGCTGAAATCATAGTTCTATCTTATAGGGTAAAAGGAGGAACAACTCATAAGGTGGAAATGGAAATACTACCCAAAAGAATAAGGACAAAGTGTTAAAGAATACACATTTGAGTTCTGAATGCAAGCCATCATCTTGGATATCTCACTGGAAGAACCTTGGGTAGTAGCGAAGTATCTTAGAAGTTTATTTAGTCATATCTAAAGGTATTGGTAGCATTTGAGAGTAAAAATCATAAACAAAGAAAACCAGAAGGTTCTCTACATCTAGTTGGATATCAAAAAGGGGTAACAAAAAGGTTAAGAAGAAACCATAAACAATAAGGGAAAGAACATTGCGGATACAATCATGAAGAGGAAATATCCTGAGAATCATTGCAAACATTATGATGTGGATGGATGTATAGAAGAAAAGTGTTGTATGATTAATTTAAACCTACGTCGAAATGGTAGAAGTCCAGGAAGGAGGCAATGACAACTGCCAAGACATAATGTATAGAGGTAGAGGGAAATGTCATTGTAGATGAGAACCTAGTTAGACCACATTGCAATAGCCAAGGGAAAGTGAAGACATAAATGCATGTTTGTAGATCAATGTTCAAGTGAAGGACAAGATGGTAAAAAATTTGTTTGGAAGTGGTTCTTAAAGCAATTGGATTTGTGAAGCCTTAGCTAATGAGTTTAGTTTAGAGACATACAACCTAGTACAATTATGTTCATTAGGGTGGATATACGATAATTATGCCATGAGGATCATCAGAAAAGTATGCTCAGGTTTTCCATTAATGTTGATTTTGCTAATGAAGTAGAGTGCGATGTAGCATTGCTTCATGCATGTGACTTGATGTTTGGAAGACCTAGTCTATGGGATATGGATGCAATATTCATAGGAGAGAAGACAAATATTGCTTGGTCAAAGGTGGAATATCCTACCTTTTCAAAGTAGATAAGGGGTGAGATAGAGCATCCCTTGTGATAAAAAATATGACAAAAGCACCAATTAAGAGTATTTTGAAGCAAACAACCTTCAAGAATGACGGGGAAGTAAACTTTGGGAGAAAAGTGGAGGCTATGTGGTTCCATATCCTTCATTAATTAGATTTTGGGGACCAAAATCCTCCCCATGGGGAGGTTTGATTCATACATATCAACTACCATAAAAGGAATTGAAAAATTGTAGGCTCTATATTGATTCTTAGTTGAAGGAACAAGGAGTTGTATAAACTCGTGGAGGTGAAAAATGTGTTCATGAACCAACTAGTGACATCATAAACATAACTTGCAAAGCTCATCAAATCTAAGGACATGAATACAACTCAAAAATTTTGGTCATGGATCAAGTTTTATTAGGATCACAGATGAGAGTCAACCTTGATATTGTTGTTGATAACTAAACTTGTAGATTCCTAATGTGAAGGATACATTGCAAACATTGGTTATCTAAAAATGCATGATTTGAATCGCATTAGGAGTTCAAATGAGTTTGTCAATAAGCCATTTTCATGCACATAAGTGCAATATATCGATGGATCTTTTGATGTCATTGGAAATGTGTTTTCCTAGATGTGACATAGAGGGTGTCAAATCAATCCTTGATCAAAGGTTTTATAGAATTCCATTGAATTTTTGGGGTTGTCTCACCGTGGGAGTGAGTAGATTCTCCAATCTAATTTAGATTTCCTGACTCACATTCCATGCAAGCTTGCTAGGTTCCCTTCCCAAACTTGTATATCTATTATTCCGTGCAAACTATAAACTTGACAAATGTGATAGAGGGGTGGGGCCAAAAACATTAGAGGAATTATAAATGTGGACTTTACCATGTCATGTTATGATGCATGGGTTAAATAATGGGTGTGACCCTCTTGGACATAAGAAATGGAAGCACGGTCACTAGGAGGACATGTGGCCTCTTTAACCATTTCAACAAAACTCCTAACCCAATAAACATCTCCATAATTGCAATGAATCCACTTGGTCATTGTTAATTACAACCTATTAAACATTTTTAAATGATTATTGAGTCTGTTTTTTTCCCTTCATATGAAAGGAGATAAAGACATTGATAGAGAAAGAGAAGGGCGTTCAACTTGGTTGTAGAGGAGGGTTAGAGAGCCTAGAGTTTTAGAAAGGGATGATATTGGAATGATGAAAAATTATAATACACGATTATCCACAAGGAATGAGACTACCTAGGTTCCAAATTTTGTGCAGAAAATATAAGTAGAGAAAGTGAAACACATGATAATAGTTCCCATTTTGGTAATTCCTAGTAGAGTGAGTGAAGATACACAAAGTCCTAGTAAAGAGAGTGGAATTCTCCTATTGTATTTTCTTGGAATAATTATAAAATAGTTGATCAATCCATTTCAAGTTGGATTTTTCCTACATTGGGTTCTCCAGGGTAATCTTTGTGTTCATTGTGCGTGTTTGTATTTTTCTTGCATTGAGTATTTTCATTTTGAATTTACAAACAATAACTAACTTCATATTAGAAAATAAACATAGAAGGATAATTTTTCTCCACTTACAAGTTGACTTAAGGTTTGTGTTGATGAATGGATTTGGCCGTAGACTAAGAGATTATAAATCACTACGACTAGGAGAAACCAAACAAACTTTTTATTCCTTCTCAAACATAGAAATTTAAGAGGGTAGGTTGATAGGCAAGAATAAACAAACTTTAAGCTTGCTTGAATAAATAAACCTTAGAGGTTAGGACGATATATAATAATGGTAGATAGATGCAAGTTGTGGTAATGGTTGGAAAGGCATATAAAACTAAAGCCACAAATAATCCTATCCAAATCAAATAGAGAGCTCCTTTTTTATTAATAAGAGAAGCATGGTTGGTAATGCACCACCACATTAACTATATATACTTTCTTTTAGCTACATTGTAATTAGATATAATAAATCTATAATATAATAATGTATAATAACATAACTTTTTTAATACAAAAGTGATTAGAATGTATTAATTAAAAATACATCGACTATACCAAGATGACAAAGATAAATTCTTAAAGAGGACTTCAATTCGTTGCTTCTAGCTCACAGACTTAGGATAATGTGGAATATTCTCATCACTTTGAGTATTTCAGCTAGGGATTACATTTGATGAACATCTCTTATATTCACTATGTTGGTTGTGTCGCATGATACATCATTTATTGATTTGTCAAAGGAGGATAGCCTAAAGATTCCAATGAGATTTTCCCTGAGTACTGCCATTGTGTGGAAAACACTTATATCACTACTTGATTGAAGCAAAAGAAGTCAGTAAAGACATTGAAGAGAAAAATAGACATCCTCATAGAATTTTCCTAGGAATTTGATTAGGTGAATGCATGAAACCTATTAGTCATGCTCAAAAACATATCTGGGCTAGTGTTGATAGTGGGGGAAATTGAAAGAGAATTTTTTTTTGGAGGATTATTGGTGTAGTAGTTTGGGAATAGAATCAGAGTGTATTAACTATGACTTACTCTACAACATCTATTTTCTTTAGCTGCCTTTGAAGGAAATCTACAAGCTAGATGTTGCATTGCACTCAACAATTTTAAGAAGTGATTTAGACTGGTGATATAAGGATTCCACTATATAATCAAACCATGGGGTGTTGGTACCTTTTGTAGGTGAGTGATATGTATTGGATCATTATATAATTTTTTACATATCTTGAAACTTTATGGGTGGAAAAATCAGAGGAATTGGATTGTAGGGACCATATTAGCGAGATGTCCCATTTTGGAGATTTGGGGTTTGAAACCTTCCTGGGCCATTTTGAGGCATGAAATGGACCTTTTTGGGGTCAAGCATTTGTGATCATATATTCTATCCCCTCAACACTCTTATACACATCGAGACCTTTCCAACGGTGTGAAAAACACCTCAATTAGAGCTTGTATGTGAAAGTTATGCGTCCCGCAAGTTGACCTACCTAGTTGACCACCATGGCATCGAGTGGATACCGCATCAAACCCATTACTCACACATGAGGGACTAGCCATGTGTGAGATTTCAATAATATTCTATAAGTTCCAAAACCTAACACTAATTTAGGGTTGATACATGCAAAAACCCTAACCCTAGGTGACTATCAAGCTATGTTAAATAGTGGGCTGCTAGGAGGAGAAAGGGTTACATTACTTTAGAAATCTATATGTTCCATAGTTGAGTATATAATCTAGGAGTGGGATTTGAAAGAATAAAAGAGGAGAGATATGATTATGCATCAGATATTCAAGACACAATATCAGGAAAAGAGAGCATATTTCAAAAATTCAAGACACAATATCAAAGGTAACTCCATAGTGAGTGTTTCTTTCTTTGTATTTGCATTTAATTATTCAATAAAAGAAATCATACAATAGGCCTCACTTTCTATCTAGGTTTTCTCCCATATTGGGTTTCCCATGATACACACTGAGTTCATTTTTGTGGATGATGTGTTCATTTTCTTAGTCTTTTATTTTCATATTTCAGTTATTTCGTTAATTTGAGAAATAAGCCAATAATAATTAATCTAGGATCTAAGTAAATTTCATAATCTAAGATTTCAAAATATTATAATATTTTTGTGATGAATTGTTCCAATGGAATATCCACAAAAGTTTATAGAAAATATTAGTATCATAGAATTTTTTTTTGGGGTATTTATGGAAATTTGTAGGATCTAGAAATTGGTTTAATAAGGAAATCATATAACCATAGCCATGACATATGTGTTTGTTCATAACAACCCTCAAGATGCAACAAAACAAATATTTTCAAGGTTGGAAGAGAAATTTGCAGATATCTCTCGAAACATGGCCCTCCCCATGGAAGCTTTATAAAAACAATTTGAACCTTTCAAGGAGGTTGGTGGCTCTAACTTAAAAGTTGGATTGGATGAGAAACCAAGAGATAGTGAACACCCATAAAATAAGTAAAAAGAAGATCCTTCCAATACCATCACTTATTCATAGACTCTATTTAAAATGGAAGAGGAAGTGGATAATTAAGGTGAGATTGATGTTGTTAAGTTTTAAATCATTGGTTGCAGTAGTTTGAAGTGTATTCAATGTCCGTAATATAGATGAAAAGTAGAAGTTTTCATTTTCCTGATTGAAACTAGAGACACATGCACTAACTTGGTGGGAAATCCACACATGACACTTAGGATAGAGGGTGATCCAACAATAACTAAGTGTGAGGATTTTAAAACCCTCATCAAGTCCCAATTCTACCCTATTAGGTATGTATAGGACTAGTGGATTAGTTGGCATGAAATCAGGTAGAGTAAGGGTAGAGTTTGCAAGGGTACCATTGAATTCAAGAAGATGACAATCATGTTGGGTGTCTCTTACAATAACCTATATGTACTCCTCAAAAATTTGGGGGTTCTACAAAATAATTTGTGAAAGAAGGTAATTCTCTTTGAACCAAGGACTATTGATGAGGCCTATGTGCAAGAAAAATACCGAGAGAACATAATGCATAAGAAATGGTAGCCATGTGGTTCTAAATAAAAAGACCTCCAATATGATTACAAGGAGAGGGACAAGAAGTGGACAGGAAAATACAATAAAATGACAACTACTATACATCAATGAAAGGATCCAAACAACCAATATAATCATTGCAATATTGATGGTCACATTGAAGATAAGTGTTGAAATCTATATCCATAGTTGAATCCAAAGAATAGTAAGAAGGATGCCAAGAAGAAGAATCTGCTAGGAATGGATTTAGGAAACCAGGTAGAGATAAACTTAGATGTGGATGAGAATATTGTATTCACTTTAGTGTAGAAGGAGGTGAATATGAGTAGCCTTAATCACAAGGAAGAGAAGGAGATGAAAAGACTCTTCCATACTAAGAATTAGGTCCAAAATATCAAGGTATATTCTCTATTCGATTTTGGATCATGGGCTAACCTCATAGAAAATGGTATGGTTAGAAATATTGGGTTGGAGGTTCATGATCACCTGAGGCCATATCCATTAGGATGGGTGAATAAGGATGAAGAGATCAAAGTCACTGAATAATGTAAGATCAACTTTGTTGTAAGAGCATATTTTATTTATAAAGTGGAGTTAGATGTCATACCCCTTGACATGTGTGGTGTAGAGTTTGGAATCCCCTACATGTATATGAGGGATGTGATTTTCATGTAGAGAGAAAACTAGTACCACCTGATAAAGGATGGGAAGTATCACATCATCAACACACATAAAGGTACATCAAATATCTTTGTAGTAAGTATCAATCAAGAAAAAAATTTGATCAGTTCTAATAAGAAATATGTATTTCTTTTCTTAAGAAAGAATCAAGTAGGGGAGGAATCGATAAGAGTAATGGAATCCTTGGATTGATGTACCAAAATGAAGAAACAACAATTAGAGGAGTTGTTGTAGGAGCACAAAGGAGTGTTTTGGGAGATTAAAGGGATGCCACCTAAGAGGGAAATGGTTCATGAGATACAATTATTTCCTGACTCCCCATAACTAAATATTGGGTTTCATAGACAGTTTGTTTTGAAAGTAGACAAAGTGAAGAAATAGTTGCAACAATTGATAGAGAAAGGAGTAATTACACCAAGCACCTCACCTTGTGGGTCATTTGTCATCATAGTACCCAAAAAGGATGGGAATTGGTGAATGTGTATTGAGTATAAATACTTGAACAAGATCACACTCAAGAATCACTACCCTATACCTAGAACCGATGATTTGTTATACCAGTTGTAGAATATCAAGTACTTCACTAAGATGGATCTCAAATTGGGATACCACTTGGTACATATTTGTAACGACCCTACTTAAATAAATGTAAAGGATTATTAATTATAATTAAATTGATAATTTGATTGTCCTAAGATGTTAGCTAAACAATAATTATTTCTTATATACTATTAACTAATTTAATTATCATTAATTAATTGTTCATAATTGTCAATGGTTAATTAATTATTAATAAACTCTTTAATTATGTGAGTAAAGAATTAATAGGGTTAATAATTTAATTTATTAAAACTTACGTATATGAGTGGGATAACAAACATTAAATAAAAGGATAAGAAACATTAAATAAATGGGACAAGACATTAAATAAGAGGATAAGGTAATGAATGTAGGGATAAGGAATTTAATAAAAGGAAGAGTTGGTGAAAGGGGATATGGGGGGGGGAGAGCCTTACAGGGAAGGAATTCATTCTTTTGGGAGGAGGATTTTGGATTTTGAGGGGGGAGGAAGCATTTTGGAGGGGGACGTGAGCACTGGTTTCATGGCTTGGTTTTTTTCTGGTTCTGTGGGAGAGTTTTTCAGACTGTGAGTATCATTGTAGGGGGCACCGGGTTGCTCGGGGTTTTGGGCACGAGGCCAGGATTCCTTTTGATTTCCTGGAGCTAGGGAGCCGAACAAGCTGCTCCTAGCTGGCTGGGTGGATAGTCGATTTGGGGAGTGTTGGTCAGTTCATCGGGCTAGGCAAGACAGCAGCAAGGCAACAGGGAAGGGACAGCCATATTGACGGGAATTAGCATCAGAAACAGGTATTTATATGTGATTTGTTGGGTTATTTCCATGCTGTAGATAGATTTTAATTTATGCAAAATATTTATGCTTTTGAAGTGAATGAATAATTTACGTAAGGCAATTATATGTTAATTGAATTAAAATTTTGTATTTAATTAAGTTGGGTCACTACACATGGTATCAGAGCTGTAGTTGAAACACTGGAGCCTATGGGCCAAGTTCCCAAAAATCCAAGCCCTAACTCCTGCAAACAAAACATGAGAAATGGCATTAGACTGTAAAAAGAAACTTAAGATAAAAACCAGTTGAACAATATTACAGCCAACGGGAATATTCCAGAGAGAAACACAAGAACCCTTTTCAATGTAAAGATAACATGATTTTATGTAAGTACTATATATCTTTATATAAAATTATATTTCTAGAAATTATTTTTGAAATTATATTTCTGGAAATTATTTTTGTTAATATAACAAGAAGATGTTTCTATTAACTACATAGAATTTACAGGATGCGTTCAATACAAATAGGTGTATACATAGATTGCAAATAAAGGGTTTCTAAGTATCATTCTATTCTTTTGAGATATGAGGGTTAATATATATAAAAAAAAAATTATAGAGTAGAATCATAAATATTTTTCAAAACAACGTCAAGAAAAATTTACAAACAATAAACTGTTCACGGCAAGTAGAAAATCAGGAACAAAACTTTGCAATGCATTATGATTCAAATTCATGATCATGTGAAGATTTGACTGTCAATAGCTAATGGAAAAAGAGAAAACATACAGTCAACTAGGGTTTAATATCAGAGGAAAACATAGCCAATCAAAATATGAGCACATATCAGGGTTCAATAAATCTAAGAATGGATCAAGTATGTTGGGGTCAATTCTGGTTTATGTTGATGTGGGTTTATTTGTATTCACATCTGTATATTCCGAGGAAATTGAAGGTTATAAGCTGAATAATGGGGCAAGGTGGAACCCCGTAGATATAAAATGAATACTTAATTGCAGAACAGAAAGAAGAAACTTACATTTGGTAGGATTATCGGGCTCCCTTGAATAATTAACCATTGTTTTGATTCCTGGTTCGCCTCTTGTGCTCTGATTTGTTCTCTGGTTTCTTCTTTGGGGACAACTATCTACTTATAAAAGGCCGAAAACACAAAACATTTTTATTAAAAATAAACCAAATAAACCAAAAACAAATACCAGGGCGGATACATTGTTTTTGACCTGAAGTAAGACAAATAAATAAGGACCCCCAGCTAATCTAAGAAATAAAGATTATGTTTGTTCTTCAGATCTTTAGTATGAATCCCTCCCAACTGAGCTATCCCCGCTGCCTCAATTTTAGTACTGCGATTCATGTTGTGATCGACCGCTCCCTCATTCACGTAAACGCGCGTCCAGGGTTCCATTTGTTCATCTACACCGGAACTGGCAGACATCTTATTCTTGATTTTGCGATGATTTGCAGGCGTAGAGGAAAGCGGAGGGGCTGGAAGACTGGTAGAAACAGTGGTTGTGGAGCTTTGGTTGTGGAGAAGGCTCTCGAGGTGGGGGGAGGGAGCCGGGAAGTTAGTTTTGGCATTGGCTCCCCGCATATTTCTGGCGACCTTGTCATATTCTCTGGCTGCCTCCTTACCAGTGTCGAAGGTTCCCAGCCACTTGCGTTTCTTGGTCAAGGGATCCGTGATCTCTGCCGCATATCGACCCCAAGGCCTTTTCCTAATGCCTCTATAATGCACTTCTTTAGCCGCATTGGCATCGTCGAAGATCTCACTATTGCCGTCATCATTTCTATCTCTGTGAGCCGCCATTAAACGACCTGTCTTACATATGGATGGAGCAGGATGATACGGGAAAAGAGAACTCCTTTTAAAAGAAGCAGGAGGCTAAAGGGTGGCTGACGCCCGCGGGGTGAACTTGGCCCTCTGATAGATTAGTACACCCTATAAGGAGGGAACTCGACCTGAGTAAATAAACTCGGCCTCCACAAGAGCAAGGGATTCAAACTCTGCCTCAAATCTCATAAATCACCTTCCTCAGTTGACAGTTCACTCCCCCAGAGAAAATAGACCCCAAACACAAGAGATGTTGTCCACAATAGCCAAGATATAGTCCTGAAGTAAACCTCCACACATTCCCAATTGACAGTCTCAAGCATGAACTCAGCCACCATCAGAGAGTAACTCAGTTGTAGTTGAAAATATCAACCACAAACTATAATAATCTCACTGCCACTGAAGAAATATTCATCCACACTGAAGCACACTAAATCTGAAATTAGTTCAGAAAAGTTACCAGAAGCTCAACAACATTGATGGCAGGCATTACCAACACCAGCGCCAAGAACAGAGCAAAGAGGAGAGGCGACAGAGTAAGGACGCGGAGGTGAAGGACGTGTTTAGGGTTGGGGGAGACAGGCGTAAGGTTATTTTGGAGGAAGCGGGCACATGGGCTTCATGCGTGCCCGATTTGACTTCTTTTAATATTTTATTTATTTATTCATTTTATTTTAATCTTATATTTATTTATTATTATTTTTTTTTATTATTACGTATTTAAATTAACTTTTTAAATTTAATTACTTATAAATCGTAAATTTAATAAAGGTTATTAAATTTAAATTTCATGGTTTAAATAGTAAATTTTTTTTATTTTAATAAAAGAAAAAAATATAAATATAATTTAATAATTTAATAAGCTAGTGTAAGTTTTAATTTAAATAATTTAATATTATAAGGCTAAGAGAAATTTATGGAGTGCGCGAGGATCGAACCTCGGACCTCCTTCCATAGTGAAAGATTTAACAAAATCCGCCCTACCAACGTACCACACGAGGTGACTTTTAGAAATAATTTCACTTATAAATACTTTAACGGTCATACCCAATACCACCCACCAAGCAAAGCGTCTTAAGAAGAACACTAACTCCAAAAGGTACATAGCGCTGGTGAATGCCAAAATGGGACTGGCAGTTGGAGATAATTGTTTAGATGTCGCGGTTTAATCCTATTTAATTATCAAGAGTGGTAATTATATAACCTTACAACATTTTTTTTAATGTGATAGCCTCAATTAGAAAATAAACATGCTAACAGATGCCTTGATAAATGCAAGAAAGTTATGAACAATAAATCTAACCCATTGATTTTGGAGGACGACTAAGAATATGCAAAGCATATTCAATGCATAGCCATCAGATAAGGGTTTAAGGCTAAGTAAGATTTAAAAGATCATTGATTATGCCCATTGACAATAGGTGTATGCCTCTCGGCGTAAATTAATAAACATAAGGTCGGAAGTCATTTTAATCAAGTTGTATGTGAAAGGTTACAAAGGCTTAGACTAGGAAAAGTGGAAAGGAGGTAGCATATGCACTAGGAGCATAAGCATAGGAAGTGGCGAGTGAGGCACAAGGTTAATGTAGCTATAGGGAAGAAAACCAATAGTTATTTTCGTAGGGGCAAAGAAACCAAGCTTAGAAGCTTAATCCTAACCCTAACCTAGCCAATCCCCTAATGGAGTAATGTCTGTTTACAGACAAGTAAAGAAAACTTACGCC
>JASDQU010687630.1:100831-111573 GCA_032191745.1 Picea mariana
TTGGAGGGGGACGGGAGCACTGGTTTCATGGCTTGGTTTTTTCTGGTTCTATGGGAGAGTTTTTCAGACTGTGAGTATCATTGCAGGGGGCACTGGGTTGCTCGGGGTTTTGGGCACGGGGCCAGGATTCCTTTCGATTTCCTAGAGCTAGGGAGCTGGACAGGCTACTCCTAGCTGGCTGGGTGGATAGTCAGTTTGGGCAGTGTTGGTCAGTTCATCGGGCTAGGCAAGACAGCAGCAAGGCAGCAGGGAAGGGACAACCATATTGATGGGAATTAGCATCAGAAAAAGGTATTTATATGTGATTTGTTGAGTTATTTCCATGTTGTAGATAGATTTTAACTTATGCAGAATATTTATGCTTTTGAAGTGAATGAATAATTTACGTAAGGCAATTATATGTTAATTGAATTAAAATTTTGTATTTAATTAAGCTGGGTCACTACAATATTAAATAAGAAGACACCTGGAAGATCACCTTCAAGAAAAGGTAAGGTCTATATGAATGGTTGGTCATGTCTTTTGGTTTATGTAATGCACTAGCCACATTCATGTGATTGACGAATGACATATTGTGTCCCTATTTATATTAATTTGTAATAGTGTATTTGGATGACATATTGGCTTATATCTCTACATGGGAAGAGCACATCATTCATCTTATGTAGGTGTTAGAGACTATGAAAAAAGAATCAACTATTGGCTAACCTTAATAAATGTGAGTTTTCTCAACAATCGTTGGTGTCCTTAGGGTATGTGATCGGTGGAGGGGAAATCAAGATAGATCCCACAAATATGGAGGCCATCATCAAGTGGCTAGTTCATACTAATGTCATTATAGTTAGGATCATTTTTTCGGAAGTGTATTACATATGAAAGTACATAACATCCTTTTCAAGGATAGTTGTGCCACTCCACACCATAACAACTAGTGGTAAGAGTTTCTAGTGGGGAAAGAATCAATAAAAAGATTTGAATGAGCTTAAACAAAATATTAGTCAAGCAGCAGGTCTCACATTTCCTAACTTGCAAAATCCCTTTGAAGTGGAGATAGATGCAAGTGGATATGCTATGGGAGTATCCTTGATGCAAGGAGGTAAGACAATATTCTACTGTTATGATATGTTTCATGGGAGATTTCTAAACTACCCTACATATGATAAAGAACTCTATGCCCTAGTTAAAGATATTGAAAATGGAAGAACTATCTCATGGGAAAGGAAACCATTATCCATGTTGATCAACAAACACTACATTATTTGTAGGCCCAGAGTAAGCTACAACAAACCAGATATTATAAGTGGATGGGATTTTTGCAACGATTTCATCTAGTCATCTAATATAAGAAGGGAAACAATAATAAGTTGGTAGACATGCTTTCAAGGCCACTCACATCCAAGATTGCAACTTTGGGAACTCTTATGCAAATGTATCCTTTTACCCATGATATGTACAAAGAGGCATACATAGAATATGAGGACTTCAAAGAGGTGTTTTAGTAGCTATATGGCCAAATTCATGTAGAAGAAGGTGATAGTAACATTGATTATCATCTCCAAGACATGTATTTCTATAATCTAGACATGATCTGTGTTCCTAAAGGTGAAATTTTTCATCTTATCAGAGAGGCTCAGGCCTCCAAGGTTGCAGGACATTTTGGTGTTGGGAAGACAGTTGCTAACTTATAAAGGTATGAGTATTGGCATAGAATGTAATAAGACATAGCTCAATATATTAGAGGATGCATACTTTGTTTTACCAACAAGCTCAGTAATAGAAGGAAAGGTCTATACCATCCCTTACTTGTACCCTCTCGACCTTGGGAAAGTATTTCCATGGACATTGTGGGTGGTTTTCCAACAACCAGAAAGGGATATGACTATATTTTTGTGGTAGTTAACAGGTTCAACAAGGTCTACAATATTATTCCTTGTAAGAAGACCATAAAAGGAAACTAAGAAGAAAATATGTTCTTTAAATAGGCATAGGTGCACTTTGGGATACAAAGGAGCATCATCTTGGATAGGGACACTATATTTCTTAGTGTCTTTTGGACTACATTTTGGGAAAATATGGACACCAAGTTAAAGAGATTCACAACATTCCATCCACAAAAATATGGGTAGACATAAGTATTCAATGACACTTTGGTGTAGCTTTTGAGCGGTTACAACTGAAAGCATCTGAATACCTAGGATGAAAATATGATCTACATTCAACACTCTTATAATAGAGCAGTCCATACTTCTACTGGTAAGTCATATTTTAAATATTTCTTTGGATAATTTATACATTCTCCCTTGGATGTTGTCTATGGAAAACAAGGAGTAGTGAGGGAAGACATCACAAGAGAAGTGTTGAAATTGGAGAATTTTGTTGAAAATATTAGGAGGATCCATTTTCAAGTATAAGAGATTTTGAAGAAGTCATAGGAAAGGTACAAGGAATGAAATGAATAGCATAGAAAAAAGAAATCATTCAAAGTGGGAGAAAGAGTTTGGTTAAAATTGAAAAAGGAAACTATATAGGGTCCTGGTAAGAAGATCAAGGCTCTATGGTATGGTATGTTTGAGGTATTGGAGAAGGTGAGTGATAATTTCTACAGACTCAATATACGCTCATATATGCACATTCAATTAGTAGTGAATGTGGAGAATCTGGAACTCTACGAGTTTTCCATGTTTGATAAGGATAAAAGGAGTAGGTCCTACCTACCATACAAGAGTTAGTACCTCTTGTAACTATTGAGATGTTTTTGGCTAGGAAAATATGCCAAGGAATCCATGAAATTGATTTTATTTTGTTTATGCTGATTTGTTCTAAAACATAATGCTTTTGTTACTTTATTCATACCTATATTACTAGTCATTAAATGTTTAAAGATTAAGATTTAAAGGAAGATTTTCTATGTCCTAGACAATTGTATATTTTAAAGAATGAAGGAAAGAAAAGGATGAAAAAAGTGAAATAATTAAATAATAATTAAATATGTATTTGAACCAAATAATAATGAACATACACGAATAATTCTTCCGTATTCACTAGGCAGAATAAATGAAGTAAAGGTATGATTTATACTCACAGTATATCTTAGAAATACATAACTTTCATAATACCTTTGCGATTTGTGATAGTAGTTGTTGTACTAAATTACCAAAGTCATGGAAATAGATACATTCAAGATGAACTTAGAAGTATGAAAACAACATCAAGAAAGAAGTCACATGAACTAAATATAGAAGTTTGAATCTCAAAAATTGCAAAATTTTATTAAATATTTTTTTAGGCCCAAAAAATATCCATTTACATTGAGTTCTCATGAACATTTATAAACATCAAGTTGAAACAAAAATGGTTATTTGATCCCTTTTATTAGGCTATTCGAGTACAACAAAATCTTTGACTACAAAAAGAATAGGATAGTTGGAGGAGAAATATCTTGATTTTGTTTTTTATTTTTTTCAACTACATTTGGTGAGTCATACTATCAACAGATGGAGAAGAAGATTCCAAGTATCCTATGAGGGATAACCGAATGATTTCATCTTCCTGAATGAAATATCCAGCTCTGAATATTTTTCATATGTACGGGGATTTGAAAATAAGCTTTTTATTTTCCAAAGAAGATAGAAATCATCTATGAGTATGTCTACAATGGTCTGTCCTCTTAAAGTATTAGTCATCGCTCATAATTTCTCCTCTTTTCCACTTATAATGAACAAGAGTTTTCTATAATTCTCATATGATAGAAGCTTCCCCTTTTTATCCCAAGATGAAGGTAACCCCATCTTGAGTAAGTTCTCAAATTTATTTGTGAAAGATTCAACATTTCTCTTCACCATTATGCATTTATTTTGAGCTTGTTGTATCATAATTCTCTTTGTAAAAATTGTTTCAGTTTCCATAACCACCATAGTTCTTTCTTTGACACCTTTGCTTGCCAATGTTTATATGGAATTTGAATTTAGGAATTTAATATTATGCGTAGCAACCTAAGGTCTAGATCCTAATTCATGAAATGATTTCCTTATGATATCATATGCTTCATTTGTTAAAAAAATATCATCATGTATTATCTTGAAATAATCCCAATGCTTTCCAACTTCATTGATGATTTGATCCCAAATGATATGTTTGTCTTCTATCAGATAGGGTCTTCCAGACTACGATACATTCAAGTACAGTATGAGAAAGGGTCAAACTCCAAGACAACACAATAAGAAGTATAACAAAGAATCTATGCAAATATTTTCAGAGATTCTGTCAAGAAGGAAGAATACAAGCCCCCAAAGAAGAACATTCTAGAAATAAAGAAGACTCAAGATGAAAAATTCAGAAGGAGTGCATCACAAAGAAGATCATCTATTTGTAGGTATCAAATATTATTTTATGGCCATTGTTTTAATAGTGATAATTTTTGAAATAAAGTTGTAAACTACAGAGCCTATGCTAAGAACACAATAAACAATGTAGGTTACTTAAATAACAATTATCCTAGAAAATATTATGAAGCATACAACATAAACCAAAATAGTTTTGGTTCATTGAGAAATGAAGTAGAATGCTAAAAATTCCACAACTATGGACATATATCTCGTGAGTGTCGAACCATGATGGATACCTCTATGAAAGAGAACACTGATATCAGATATAAGAATATTTGGAAAATAAAACAAGAACAGACAAAAGAAGAACAAATGAATGAAGGACACCCATAAGTCATATTTTCGGGATTTGTAGCAGTATAAGATCATGATAAATCTAAAAGAAAAAAATAATATCTCATATACAGGAAGGTTTTAAGAAGAAACAAAAACCAAGAAGAACACGTGAATGAGAAATAGGTACCAGAGATCATACTCACAATATTTTCAGCAATGCAAAATCATGATGAATGGAGAGGCAAAGAGAAAGATGTCATATTTCAGGAACAATATGAAAAGGAAAATGATGAAGAGGACAATTACACTGCATCAAAGTGGATATTTTTTTGAGCCATTTGGCTTGATGAATCCCAGGTAACATGAATATTGAACAAGGGGAGTCTATGCAATGGCTGTTACAGTTCATAGATCCATCCTTCAGACAACATGAAGTATTTAAAATAATGTAGTGATAGATGGGTCAACATTGTGGACAGTTGAGTAGCAGAGTTATGAATAGTATGGGTCACATGGACAATGATGGATTTGTAAGGCACTTGGAAGGATTGGATAGATATATGCTAGTGAATGAGAGCATGAGTTCATGAAAGATTGGATCAGAGATTAACTCAGAGACAGTTGGATGTTTTTGATAATGAAATATTTGAATTATTAAACTTTGAATACTTTTATATATTTCGTTGATTTACAAGAGGAAGAACCAATGGAAAAAAAATCCAAAAGGAAGAAGGTACAGGAATACCTACATGACATCTTTAAGAGATGTCAAGGGGAGAGAAATAGTCAAATAAGAGATCATAAAAGTGAATATAAGGAGATCATCTGATGCAGATGAATCATAAGCAAGCCAACAAAGTGGAGGACAGTTGGATATGCACCAACACACGTTTTAAGGATGTTTTGAATTTGAAAGGATGAAGTATTAATGTAATATATAGAAAATATATTTTTTCTTTTATGGTTTAGAGATTGTAACGTAGATCTTGAGCGGTTTCCCTCATCTATTTGTTGGAGGCATTTAATGTAATAAATGTAAAGTAGTTGTAGGCTTTTATTTCAATTAGATAGATTAGAGCTGTATGAGGGAAAACTCTAGAAAGATCCCTCGTATGTATTTGTAATGTATCATTATTCTCAATTGTAAGAATAGAGCTGTAGAGAAAGAGAATAGGAGAGCAAAGAAGAACATAGACTGTAGAAGCTATATAAGCAGATAACTGTTGCTATAGAACCCATGTACAGAAGCACTTGAATTAATATAACAATGCTTTGACTCAATCTCATGGTGTTGTGATGAATATTGTTTGCATCTATTGAATGGTATGTTTACAATTAGCTTATATGCTTTGTTATGCATTTGTTTCAATGCTTGTGTGTATGATTTCATGTTTGAAGTCTTTGAGAGGGAGAGTGTGAGTTTCAATTGTTTCTCTTCCTGAGAATTCCTGCAAGGAGTGCAATGAAACTCTGCAAGGAGTGCGTTGACAAGTTCTTAGTTTTACCTTAGAAAAGCTCAGGAGAGATATCGTTGTTTTTCATACCATCAAAAGTGCAAGTATAGCAAAGAGTCATGCAAGGTGTGCATAGGCAGGTTGAAGTCTTAGACTTTTCCAATCCAGTGAGAGGTTGAAGAACTTCTATTGCAAGGAGTGCACAGAATTGGATAACTCAAATAATCAGAGGTTATCATGAAGCATCCAAGAGTGCGTGAAGAATCCCTTGAAAGCATTGAGTTTCTAGCAAGAACCAAGCTCAGGAGGGATAGAGACTTTGAAGCGTTCGAAGGAAAGATGAGGCTAGATTTACCTTGCAGAAATCAAGCTCAGAAGGAGATGCCGAGTTATTTGGCTAGGAGCGTCAAAAGTCTAAACAGATGATTGAAATTCTCAGAGGGAGAACGACCTATTTTTCGTGGACCATTGGATCCAGTGGATCAGTGGAGAATATAAGGTTGAGTGTCTTTCAACACTCGCAATCTCAGGAGGAATAGTCATCATTAGATATGGATCAACGAGGGTCATTGATATTGTGGTTTTGGATTTCGACATTTTGGGAGTTAGAGTGTGGAGAAGGTCGTGACTTGGATATCTTGAGTTGTGAAATCCCAATACGTGAAATTATGACAAAATTTGGACCATCAAATCCTGGAAGTTCAAGGTCATCGATCTAAGGAGAGGAAGTCACAAGTTTGGACTTTATGGAAAAGGAGAAGAGTCACATTGTGAACTCACGAGTCACAAAATACTAACGTGCTCGGAGGTGGACCCCAAGACTTTATTGGGTTCATATGGTTGAGGCATAAGGGAGGATCTAAAGAATCGTTAACCAATTTCATGATTTTAGGATATGAAGGAGTCAAGGAACTCAACAACAGGAATCGTGAAGTCATGAAACCCAATGTTCCCTTTTGGGGTTAAGTCTGTGGTCACACCAGTGGTCATGAGGAGTAGAGGTTGATGCCTAGTGCTTGTTTGCATGGGCATGGCTTCTAAGAAGGACATGTGGTTATATGTTTTGGGAGATTCCAGATGGGAATCAAGGAGCCATTTCAGCTCAAGGGAGTTGAAGATCCAAAGACTGGGAGGTCAATCAGAACCTACTGAGGTATGGGTGCTATGCCAGGTGGTATCAGAGCTTACAATCATTGTTTTCAGTAATCAAGGGAGATAGAAGGAAAGTTGTGATTTAAATTATGCGTGGAATAGATTTAAACAATGCCACCAAGAAGACATCAAGATAGAACCATGCCTGATCCAACCGTGGAAAGGGGAATGAGAGAACTTCATCCTTGATTTGATGTTATGAAGACATCATAGAGGATAACAAATGATACTAGAGATGTCAGTGAGGCTGAAAGTGAAAATGAAGCTGCAACCGAAGAAGAAGTTGTAGCCAGAGATGCTATAGAGGAACGTCTATTCAAAGCTATTGCAAGAATAGGGGCTAGAAAAAAAATGGATATCCCGATGTATGAAGGAAACTTAGACGTTGAGGAGCTTCTATATTGGTTTAGAGCTTTGGACAAATACTTTGACTATGAGGATCTCGAAGAAGATAAGAAAGTAAAACATGTTGTCACTAGATTGAAAGGGCATGCAACACTGTGGTGGGATGAATTGCAGGCTGATAGGCATTGCAAAGGCAAGAAAAGAATCAAAAGCTAGGATAAGATGGTCAAAAGATGAAAGACATGTTTATACCCATAGATTACCAAATTAATATGTTTCGACGAATGTAGACTTTGAGACAGAAGGGGATGAGAGTGAAGGAATACACTGAGGATTTTTATAGGCTCAACATAAAAGAAATTCATCATGAGAGTGATGATGAAAAAGTCACCAAATACATGAATGGCTTGATATATGAAATTCAATATGAGATGAACATGGTGACAATCAGAAACATGAAATATGCTTATCAAATTGCTTCAAAGGCAGAAGTAAAATTGGCCCGAAGGTAAGGTCAAAAGGGCAGAGGTTGAAGTCAGAGTAGAGGCAAAGCAATTACTTAGGACAGAGTACAGAATCCCAAGAATGAATAAAAGAAACCTCATAACCACACAAAAAGGGGAGGAATATCACAAGGAGGAGGAAGAGGAAGAGGCAAAGGTGGTGAAATAAAGTGTTTCGTCTATGGAAAGATAGGACACAAATCTTTTGAATTTACCAATAGAAAAATAGATGGAGGAGGAGAAGCTCACATTTCAGAAGTGCAAAGGTGAAATGTTGAGGCAGAATATGGAGAAGGCAGAAGATCCTTAATGATGAGGAAAATTCTCTTGAAGCCAGAGAAGGAGATAGAGAATCTAGTCCAAAGGAATAGTTTGTTCAGAACTGCTTGCAAGACCAAGGATAGGGTATGCAAGGTGATAGTGGACAGTGGAAGTATAGATAATCCAGTATCCATAGAAATGGTGGAGAAGCTGGAATTGGAAACAGTTGCACATCCAAGCCCATACAAGGTTTCGCGGTTGCAAAAAGGACATCAGGTAACAATCACTAAGTGATGTTTAGTTGAATTTAAGATAGGGGGATATAGAGATGAAAATTTATGTGATGTTATTCCCATGGATGTTTGTCATATTTTGTTGGGGAGACCATGGCAATATGACAAGAATGTTGTTCATGATGGGAGAAAGAACACATACACCTTGGAAAAGAATGGTAGGACGCACATGTTGTTGCCAATTAAAGACAAGAAAGTGAAATAAGAAACAAGCAATACTATACTTCTCATGAGTGGGAAGGAACTTCTGTATGAATTCAAGAAAGAAGAAGAAATGTAGTTTGTTGTGGTGAGAAAACGTATAGTCATCTTGACCAGTACTTCGATAGATAATATACCGGAGGAAATTCAGGAAATGCTGGAGAATTTCACTGATATAGTGGTGGACAATTTACCTTGTTCATTACTGTCCATCATAAGTATAAGCCATCACCTTGACCTTACACCAGGAGCGAGTTTTCCAAAAAAAGCAGCATATAGATTGACCCTATAGGAGATTGAAAAAATCAAAAGGAAAGTCTAGGATTTGATGGACAAAGGGTTGATAAGGGAAATCTTGAGTCCATGCGCTGTGAAAACAATGTTAAGTCCAAAGAAGGATGGTGGATGGAGAGTGTGTATAGACTCAAGGGATATAAACAAAATCACCATCAGGTATAGATTTCCTTACCAAGGATGGATGACTTGATGGATTTCTTGAGTGGAGCAAAGGTTTTTTCAAAAATTGATTTGAAAAGCAGATATCATCAGATTAGAATGAGGGAAGGTGATGAATGGAAGAAAACATTCAAGAAAAATGAAGGACTGTATGAATGGCTTGTCATTCCATTTGGTTCGACAAATGCACCAAGTACTTTTATGAGATTTATGAACAAAGTATTGAAATATTTCATTGGAAAATTTGTAAATGTGTATCTTGATGATATACTAATCTTCAATAAGATTGAGGAAGAACACTTGAGACACATAACTCTAGTGATGAGGAGGTTGCAGCAAGAGAAGTTGCTGATAAATATGAAGACGTCATATTTCATGAAGACATAACTCATTTACTTGGGTTTTGTTATCTCTTTGAATGAGTTGAAGATGGATCCTGAGAAAGTACAAGCGATCAAAGAATGGCCATCGCCAAGGAATATCTTTGAAGTCAGAAGCTTCCATGGATTAGCCAGTTTTTACAGGAAGTTCATTAAAAATTTTAGTGGGATTAGTGCACCAATGATGGACACAGTCAAGAAAAGACATAAATATTTTCATTGGATAGAGGAAGTAGAGAAAAGTTTTAAGTTGTTGAAAGAGAAGATAACTGAACAACCAGTTCTGGCTCTACCAGATTTCAGTAAAAAAATTCAAGTGAGATGTGATGCAAGTCGATTTACGATTGAAGCAGTCTTAAGTCAAGACAATAGGCTAGTTGCATACTTTAGTGAGATGTTGAATGATTCTAAGAGAACTTATTCCATGTATGATAAAGAGTTTTATGCAATCATATAGGCACTGAAGAAATGGAGACACTACTTGGTTCCGAAAGAGTTGGTTTTGTACAACAACAACCATGCTTTACAATTTGTAACAAGACAGGAGAAATTGAACCAAAAACATGAAAAATAGGTTGAATATATGTGGAACCTTACTTTTTTTACAAAGCACATTTTTGTAACTGCTAATAAGGTTGCTGATGCATTGGGCAGGAAATGTTTGATTCTGTAGGAGTTTCATGTGAACACCTTAGGTTTTGATAGCCTTAAGGATATGTACAGAGATGATTCAGATTTTAAGGATGCTTATGAAGCATGTGAGAATCCTATTCTGAGAGACAAAATCCAATGTATTGAATATTTAATCTAGGATGGATTATTATTTAAAGGAAATCAGTTGTGTATCTCGAAGAGTTCTATGAGAGAAAACCTTTTAAAGGAAAAAAATAGTGGTGGATTAGCTGGACATTTCGGCCATGAAAAAACATTTGCGCAACTGAAAAATTTGTACTATTGACCAGGGATGAGAATGTATGTCAAGAAGTTTGTGAACATATGTATAATTTTCCAGCATGCAAAGGGGAAAATACAAAAT
>JASDQU010687631.1:23383-39322 GCA_032191745.1 Picea mariana
ATGTGCGAAGTCCTCTATTTCAGGGCTGAATTTCTTAGTCCAAAACCTCAAGAAGAGCCCCACCAAGTTGAATAAATATGAACCTCCATCAAACATGTGATTTATGTCCTCTAAGTTATGAAGGATTATGGTAAAGAATGACGTAGGCGTGCCCACTAGGCACGTCCGCTCACATGATCTTTCCTTCTTTCTTGGCCCGAAGAAATGAGAGGTTCTTCTATTTCCCTATCGGGAAATTTTCACCCACAACACTCTCTCACGGGATCTCCCTTTCTTCTATCGGGAAATCAATGCTGTCCATTTTCTTTTTTATCGGGGTTCCTCCTATCCGGATTTTGTTACTTGAAATGTCCAAACAACTTGTTTTTCCAATCCCCGATATGCTCCCCTACTTCCTTAGCCTCCCGGGCTAAACCTTTAGTCCATTTGACCTCTTTCCATAAGACCGCAGCCTTATATTCCTTCTCGTCGGGGTTTCTAGCTTCAAAATCCCAATGCACTCAATTCTCGTTAGCCCTCCAGGCTAGGCTCCTGGTCCACGTGACCTCCCCTTATATGACCGCAATCATATTCCTCATCGGGGTTATGGGGTTTCAAATGCTGAAAAACACTTGAACACGGGATTCCCGATTCTTCGAATCCCAATTCGCCACTATACTGAAAGCTGGCTCCCATAATGGCGCTTCTCTCCTTTCCGTCATGCTGACAGCTGGCCACACAGTGGCATCTTCTTCCTTATCTAGGTTTCACAATTCACGATTCCAAAATGCATAAACACTTTGTCACCAGGATCCCCGATATCCCGATGATCCAAACACCGATCGACGACTTACTTGTCGGGACTTTTCCCGATGGCTCCGATTGCTTCCACGCTTACTCCCCTAACAGACGGTCCTGGTTAACTCTCAGGGTTTCACGATTTCTGACTTCCTATATGCCTCGTCCCTAGGACTCGCGAAATGATGAACTCTGAATCCCTTCAGATTTCTGACACATGTCCCAAGTGAATGGACGGTTCAGATCAGTCCTCGTTGTTTCAAGACTTTACAAGACCATGAACACTCACTTACCTGAACCCCAATGACCACATCCCCGATCTAGATGACCCCATGACACGTGTCCTCCCTGAGATCCTCTAGCTGTAGTCTTCCCCCCCCCCTTCAGGGTTCTTACTCTAATCATGAGGGTTAAACCCTGTGCAACTCCTGTCAGATCCGATGGCTGACGAGTAGCTGATCAACGATCCAATGGCTCACAACCCCTGGAGTTTAAACTTCGAACGTGACCGTAACCTCCTTTCTTTTTTGGCAGATCCAATGGCTAACAGGATTTCACAAATCCTCTCCTCAAGATCCTGACCGTCAATTTCTTCCCTCTGGCGATTCCTAGAGAATAACCAAGTATCCCTCTGCAGAACTTGTCCACCTGCGGTGCAACTATGCAACACCTGTTTTAAACAATCCACGGTGAAAACTTCCCGTGCTTCTCTTCGACGATCTTGAGAGACTTATCCCTCCTGATCTTTCTCACACCTTCAACCTTAAAGAGGGTCTTTGCATGCACTCCTTGCGGTCGTTCTCAACCATCTCCAAATGTTGAGTTCTTTCGATTCTGCGCACACCTGCAGCAACAGTCCTTCAATACTTCACTCAGATTCACAAATGAGACTTTCCTTAGCCTGCACACTCCTTGCATGACTCCTATAACCCAATCTCACTTCTGAGAACAAGAGTTAAACTATCGGAGCCTTCTGTTAATGCACTCCTTGTGGATGACTTCAACTGCACTCCTTGCAGGAATCTTTGCTCAGATAGAGAAACAATTGAAACTCATTTCTTCTACTTCCTTTCACACTTCAATCTCAACACATGAAATCATATACATAGCATAACAGCAAATGCATAACAGGAAGTAAATACTCATGAGCATATCATTCAACATAAATACACATAGAACAAACACAACTCCATGAATTTGAATTAAACTCTTCTATTAATCCAAATGACTATACATGGGTGTTTTTGCACAGCTCTATGCTTCTCTTCTCAATGCTCAAAATTATGTTACAATGTACGATGAGGGTGTCTATATCCCGTTTCCCTCTTTCTTCTAAAATTGTCTAATCTAGAATTAAAAATCCTATCTACCTGCAATAACTACTATAAATGCCTCCATCTACTTCAGACGAGAGCGGGGTGCTCAAGGTATGATTACATTATACCAAGGCGCCTTCATTAAATGATCTCATTTATATTTGGTGCATCAACTTCAAGGGAAAATTCAAAAATTTTGGCTGGGTCTGCCCAGCTGTCCTTTGTCTTCTGCGCTAGCTCACTTGATGTGAGGGATGCTCCTGCATCATACTCCCTCGCTGGAAAAATTTCATGGACTCCTGTCCATGAGCTCCTGCACGGTCTGTCCATGCTTCAGAATCTCTTCTTCAGTTTCCCAGCTGGCATCTTCAACTGGGTGGCCCTTCCACTTGACCAAATATTCAAAGTGTTCTTTCCTTCTGGTCTTTTTACCCACTCGTTTATTCAGTATCTGTTCCATCTGTGGCTTCTCCGCAACTGGCATCTGCTTTTTCCACTGAACCTCCGGTTGTTCACCTTCTGCTCCTGATTCCTCAAGTTTATATGGGTATAAATATGAGACATTGAATATCATAGAAATTCCGATCCCATCGGGTAATTCAATCTCATAAGCATTCTCTCCAATTTTCTTCAAGACCTTGCATGGTCTGATTTTCTTCATCTTCAATTTATTGTATGTTCCCCTTGGAAACCTTTCTTTCCTCAAGTGCACCAGAACCAAGTCACCAACCTCGAATTGGATTTGTCTTTTATGTTGATCTGCTCACCGCTTATACTTCTGACTTGAATTCCACAATTGCTCCTTCACCCGGCTGTGAAGTTCTTTCATCGCCTCCACGAATTCTCCTACACTAGCGCTCCTAGTAGGAGTCTATTCCAAATCTCACAATTCAGAAAATCCTCTCAGCTGTGTGCCATATACAATCTGGAATGGAATTTGGCATGTGCTCCGATTCACTGAGTCATTATACACAAACTTTCCCTACGGCAATATATTGTCCCAACTTCTATGGTGCTCTGCCACTAGGCCCCTCAACAAGTCTCCCAGACTTTTTTTCACCACTTATTTCTATCCATCCATCTAAGGATGATAAGTTGAACTAAACAACAAGTTAGTCCCCAGCTTCTTCCATAATGTCCTCCAAAAGTTCCCTAAGAAATTTGTATCTCTGTCCGAAACAATACTCCTTGGTAAGCCGTGAAGTTGAATGACTTCTTTGAAAAACAGGTTCACGATGTGAGTCGCGTCACTGGTTTTCTAACATGGGATAAAATGTGCCATCTTGGAAAATCTATCCACTACCACAAAGATCGAATCAAATCCTCTTTGCTTCCTTGGCAATACCAATATGAAATCCATGTTAATTTTATCCCACGGCTTCTTAGGTATGGGTAATGGTTGATAAAATCCTGCATTCTACTTCCTCCCCTTTGAATGCTGGCAAATTCTGCATCGGTCCATGAATTTCTTTACCTCTGTTTGCATCCCTGGCCAAAAGTATGACTCCCTCAGCTTCACAAATGTCTTATCATGATCGAAGTGTCCGACCAATCCTCCATTGTGTTTTTCCTTCAGTAGATTCTCCCTCATGGAACAATTCGGAATACATGGTTTATTGCCCTTAAACAACAACCCTTCCTGGATCATGTATTCAGCCCATTTGCTCCTATCTCTGAGAACTGGATTCTTAGCTGCTTCATACTCTTCCTTAAAGTCTGGATCATCTACGTACATGTCTCTGAGATCATCAAAACCTAACGTCTTGCCTTTGAACTCCTGCAATAGCAAACACTTCCTGCTCAAAGCATCAACAACTTTGTTAGTAGTACCAGAAATATGTTTTATCACAAAAGTGAAATTATGCATGTATTCAACCCATTTAGCATGCCTCTGATTCAACTTTTCCTGTTGAGTGACAAACTGTAATGCATGGTTAACACTATATAAAACAAATTTCTTTGGAATCAAATAGTGCCTCCATTTCTTCAATTCCTAGATGAGGGCATAAAATTCCTTATCATACGTGGAGTACTTCACCTTCACTTCATTTAGCTTCTTGCTGAAATATGCAATTGGTCTGTCATCTTGACTTAAGACTGCCCCAATTGCAAACCCACTTGCATCACATTTTACCTAAAATGTATTTTGAAAATCTGGCAACACTAGAATTGGTTGTTCTGTAATCTTCCATTTCAACAAATTGAAACTCTTCTCAGCCTCTTCTATCCAGTGAAAAGATTTATGTCTTTTCTTCACTGTATCCATCATTGCTGCACTAATTCCACTGAAATTTCTAATGAATTTTCAGTAGAAACTAGCCAATCCATGAAAATTTATCACCTCAAATATGTTCCTCGGTGATGGCCAATTCTTGATTACCTCCACCTTATCTGGATCCATATTCAACTCATTTGCCGAAATAAAAAATCCCAAGTAAATGAGTTATGTCTTCATGAACGAGGACTTCTTTATGTTTATCAACAACTTCTCTTGCTGTAATCTCCTCATCACAATGGCCAAATGCTTCATATGTTTAGCCTCCGTTTTACTGAAAGTCAGTATATCATCCAGATATACGATAAAAAAAATTTTGATGAAATCCTTTAGGACTTCATTCATCAACCTCATAAAGGTACTTGGCTCATTTGTTAATCCAAATGACATAACAAGCCATTCATACAAACCTTTGTTTGTCTTGAATGTTATTTTCCATTCATCACCTTCTCTCAGGCGAATCTGGTGATATCCACTCTTCAAATCAATCTTTGAAAAGAATTTTTCTCCACTCAAGAAATCCATCAAATCATCCATCCTTGGTAATGGAAACTTGTACCTGATGGTTATTTTGTTAATCGCCCTTGAATCAGTGCACATCCTCCAGCCTCCATCTTTCTTCAGACTGAGTATCGTCGGAACAACACACGAAATCAAGCTTTCACTAACCAAACCTTTGTCCAATAACTCCTAGACCTGTCATTTGACCTCTTCATTCTCTTGCGACGTCAATCTGTACACGGCTTTGTTTGGTAAACTGGCTCTTAGTATGAGATCGATATGATGACTCACACTCCTGATCGATGGCAACGAACGAGGTAATTCGTCCACTACTATATCAGCGAACTCTTCCAGCAGTCCCTGAACTTCTTCTGGCAAATCGTCCACTCTTGTGCTGGTCAAAACAATTCTCGGTTTCCTGACCACAAAGAATTGTGGATCCTCCTTCTTCTTAACCTCGGTAAGAAGTTCCTTCCCACTCATGAGAAGTACTATGTTACTCACTTCCGTCTTCACCTCCTTATCCTTTATTGTAAGCAACATGTGTGTCCTCCCTTTCTTCTCTAGGGTGTATGTGTTCATTCTCCCATCATGAATCACATTTCTATCATATTTCCATGGTCTACCCAGCAATAGATGACAAACATCCATAGGAATAACATCACAGAGTATCTTATCATTATACCCTCCTATCTTAAATTCAACTAAGCATTGTTTGGTGACATTTACCTGATGTCCTTTTTGTAGCCATGAAACTTTGTATGGACTTGGATGATCAGTCGTCTCCAGCCCCAGCTTTTCTACCATCTCGCTTGAAACGAGATTATCTGTGCTACCGCTATCCACGATAACCTTGCATACCCTGTCCTTGGTTTTGCAAGAAGTTTTAAAAAGTCTTGTCCTTTGAGCTGAGTCCTCCACCTCCTTCTTGGGTGTTAAGAGAACCTTACGCATCATCAATGACCTTCAACCTTCTGCATATTTCGCCTCAACATCTCGTCTTGCGCCTCGACGATGTGAGCTTCTCCAATGTCCTTATTTTTCTCTAGACACTCATAAGACTTGTGCCCATTCTTTCCACATGTGAAGCATGTGATTACTCCACCTCTTCCTCTTCCTCTTCCTCTGGTACGAGGAAACATGTTATTATCAGTGTATCCTCCACTCTGCTCTGTATTCTACCCTCTCTGTTCAGCATGCTGGCCTCGCTGTGAACTTCCACCTCTCTCAGTTCTAGTCTGAGGCTTTCTCCAGTCGTCCTTGGGCTTCTGGTATTTATCTTGGGCAACCGATTTTCCTTTGGGCTGACTCCTACCTCGGCCTTGCTGACATTTCCTTCATCTCAACTTCTCCTTATCTTTCAAAGCCATTTGATAGGAATCCTCCACTGTTCAGATGGTTACCATGCTCATCTCGTCCTTGATATCGTATCTCAGGCCATTCATATACCTGGCAACTTTCTCATCATTTCTCTCCTGATGACCTTCTCTAATGTTCAGGCGATAGAATTCCTCCCTGTATTCTTTTACTGTCATCAACTTCTGTCTCAGGTTATGAATCCTCCTGAACAGAGTGATTTGATAATCTCTTGGGATGAACTTTGCCTTCATCTTTGCAATCATTCGATCCCAACTTTTAATTTTTTGCTTTCCCCTGCAACATCTATCTGCTTGTAGCTCGTCCCACCATAATGCTGCATGTCCCTTCAATCTCGTGACAGCATGCCTGACTTTTTTATCCTCTTCGACATCTTCATAGTCGAAGTATGTATCTAGAGCTCTAATCCAATCTAGAAGCTCTTCCGCATCCAGATTCCCCTCATAAATTGGAATTTCCATCTTCATTTTTTCACCCATCCATGCAATATCTTTGATTAGACGTTCAATGGCTGCATCCTTGGCTGCAACTTCTTCCCCATGTTCAGCTTCAACTTCACTCTCTGAATCACTAAGATCCCCCACACTGATCGTGCATCTTTGCACTGTCTCCATATCTTCGAGTCGAGCTCGTAGATCACGTATCTCTCTTTCCATTTCTGGATTCTGTGCTTGCTTAGCCCTTCTCTTTGGGTTTTCTCTTTCCTCTGGATCAGGTGACTGTCTATCTCGTCTCCTTGGAAGCATGGTGAATTTCCTTCTTCTCTTCTATAAAAAGAAAAGAAATTTTCTTTCTCTGATACCACTTGACGCAGGCGCGCCCGCTAGGCACGTCTGCTCACAGGATCTTTCCTTCTTTCTCAGCCCGAAGAACTGATAAGTTCTTCTATTTCCCTATAGGAAAATTTCCATCCACAACACTCTCTCACAGGATCTCCCTTTCTTCTATCGGGAAATCAATGCTGGCCTTTTCCTTTGTTATCGGGGTTCCTCCTATCAGGATTTTGTTACTTGAAATGTCCAAACAACGTGTTTTTCTGATCCCCGATATGCTCCCCTACTTCCTTAGCCTCCCGAGCTAAACCTTTATTCCACGTGACCGCTTTCCATAAGACCGCAACCTTATATTCCTTCTCGTCGGGGTTTCTGGCTTCAAAATCCCGATGCACTCAATTCCCGTTAGCCCTCTAGGCTAAGCTCCTAGTCCACGTGACCTCCCCTTATATGACCGCAGTTATATTCCTCATCAGGGTTACGCGGTTTCAAATGCTGAAAAACACTTGCCCACAAGATTCCCGATTCCTCAAATCCCGATTCACCGCTATACTGACAGCTGGCTCCCACAATGGCGCTTCTCTCCTTTCCATCATGCTGACAGATGGCCGCACAGTGGCATCTTCTTCCTTGTCAAGGTTTTGCGATTCGTGATTCCAAAATGCATAAACACTTTGTCACCAGGATCCCCGATATCCCGATGATTCAAACATCGATTGACGACTTCCTTGTTGGGACTTTTCCCAATGGCTCCGATTGCTTCCACGCGTACTACCCTGATGGATGGTCCTGGTTAACTCTCAGGGTTTCACGATTTCTGGTGTCCTAGACACCTCATCCCTAGGACTCGTGAAATGTCGAACTCTGACTCCCTTCATATTTCTGACTCGCGTCCCAAGTGAATGGACGGTTCAAATCAGTCCTCGCTGTTTCGAGACTTTACAAGACCATGAACACTCACTTACCTGAACCCCGATGACCACATCCCCAATCTAGATGACCCCACGACATGTGTCCTCCCTGAGATCCTCCGGCTGTAGTCCTTCCGCCACTTCAGGGTTCTTACTTTGCTCATGAGGGTTAAACCCTGTGCAACTCCTATTAGATCCATTGGCTGACGGGTAACTGATCAACGATCCAATGGCTCACGTCCCCTGGAGCTTGAACTTCGAATGTGACCATAACCTCCTTGCTTCTTTGGGAGATTCAATGGTTGACAGGATTTCACAAATCCTCTCCTCAAGATCCTGACCGTCAATTTCTTCCCTCTGGCAATTTCTAGAGAATAACCAAGTATCCCTCTGTGGAACTTGTCTGCCTACAGTGCAACTATGCAACACCTATTTTAAACACTCCATGGGGAAAACTTCCCATGCTTCTCTTCGATGATCTTGAGAGCCTTATCCCTCCTGAGCTTTCTCACACCTTCAACCTCAAAGAGGGTCTTTTCACACACTCCTTGCGGCCGTTCTCAACCATCTCCAAGTGTTGAATTCTTTTGATTCTACGCACACCTGCAGCAGCAGTCCTTCAATACTTCACTCAGATTCACAACTGAGACTTTCCTTAGCCTGCGCATTCCTTGCATGGATCCTATAACCCAATCTCACTTCTAAGAACAAGAGTTAAACTATCAGAGCCTTCCATCAACGCACTCCTTGCAGACAATTTCAACTGCACTCCTTGCAGGAATCCTTGCTCAGATAGAGAAACAATTGAAACTCATTTATTCTGCTTCCTTTCACACTTCAATCTCAACACATGAAATCATATACACAACATAACAGCAAATGCATAACACGAAGTAAATACTCATGAGCATAGCATTCAACATGCATACAGAGAGAACAAACACAACTCCATGAATTTGAATTAAACTCTTCTATTAATCCAAATGACTATACATGGGTGTTTTTGCACAGCTCTCTGCTTCTCTTCTCAATGCTCATAATTATGTTACAATGTACAATGAGGGTGTCTATATCTCGTTTCCCTCTTTCTTCTAAAACTATCTAATGTAGAATTAAAAATCCTATCTACCTGCAATAACTACTATAAATGCCTCCATCTACTTCAGACAAGAGCGGGGAACTCAAGGTATGATTACATTATACCAAGGTGCCTTCATTAAATGATCTCATTTATATTTGGCGCATCAAATTCAAGGGAAAATTCAAAAATTTTGGCTAGGTCTGCCCAGCTGTCCTTTGTCTTCCGCGCTGGCTCGCTTGATGTGAGGGATGCTCCTGCATCAATGAATCTCTTAGAGCCCAGTTGTAGGTCATAGTGTCCTTTGGTCTTCCACCAATGATGTATCCATTTTACCAGTTCACGTTCAGAGGGCCAAAGCCCTAAACATTTTCCCACTAAGGCGTAGTCTCTCATGTATTTCTTATGTTCCTCGATCCTAGTTGTGCTTATGATATATTTCAGGGCTTGTGGTGCTTGGAGAATGAATTTCCCAGGTATCCATGGTCATGACACACTTTTTTATGTTGGTGTTTTCCCTGAATCGATACCCATCCCTTTGTCCTTGAATGTGCCCTCGAATAGTAGTTGTGAGAGAAGATCTAGTGGGGGCTTGAATGTTGGGCACCTGGAACCCCCTCCATTGTTTCAATGTGCCACCACATCACTGTAAGAGGAGCCTCGTGGTCCTCCCTCACTTGGAGTCATTGAGCCCCTGCAGGGGCAGCCAAGTGCACCAGAGTAGTGGGAACCCTAACCCTAGTGCCTTGGCAACATTTTCTGGTTGTTGTACAATAATTCTTTATTGATAGAAATCAAAGTTCACATTCATCTTCGAGGGGGAAACCTCAAACAAAGCAATTCTCTATTACAATAATTCTCAAGACATATAAATTCATATTCTATTTTCTATCAGTTCTAAGTAATTTTTTTATTCTCTAAGGTCTTCTATATTTTGAATAACTCATTAAATTATTCATGCGATGTGAAATTCAATATGCACATACATGTTGCAAGGGTGCCAATCAACATTTGACTTAGTTTGGAAGTATTCTGATGCTTGGATTAAGTAATCCACTTGTTGACCTTGTGTGAGACTAAAGGCCTACTGAGGAATAATGAATCCTCCTTATTTTGCACCACTCAGAAATCCTCGTGAGAGATTGTCTTAGTCTACCCTCATGACATCGTGAACCTCTCAAGAATGAGGTAGATGTTAACCTTTACCTCATTTCATGGCAGGTGTTCTAGTAGGTTGTGAAAGGGATGATACCACACCTCTCCCTCATCTATTTGATATCTGTGTATTACCCCTTTACTCCATATGTGATTTGGATTAGAAAGCATCACCATGCCTGCATCCACTGAAAATATAATATTAATAACTCATATACATGAAATCCATCACTAAATCATCATCATAACACAAGCATAAATAAAACATGTACTCCTAATCAAATTCAATAGTCCACTCCCTGACTCAATCTGTAGTCCAAGGAAGTCTTTCAATGCCATCAACATTGTCATCATGTCACATTTCCTTCACACTTAGGAAACCTCATCATAATACATGTCATTGTTATACATCAATAATAATAACATATCAAATTTCAATACTCAATCATAGAATAAACTCATAAACCAAAAAAGATAATCATAATGTACCATGTCTATCCAAATCACTTGCATGAAAGTGTCCTCAAATAATAATTAGTGTCATGAAAATGTGGTTAGTGAAAGTCTAGATGTTACAAATTGTTTTGTCTTAGAGAACCGATTGAAAACCAAAAAGACACAATCTTTACCACATTTGGTGGAGGGCCAACATGACATGTAATACATTGGAGATTAACTCTTGAGGATTGTCTACGGTAGGAATAAAAGTGCAAAGGTCCTACTTCTTAATGCTAGGTTTAACAATGGAACAAGTAGTGCACAATTTGATATACATGTTAACATATTGTTGGAGTTTTGGCCAATAGAAATACTTTGAAGTGTTGCTACTATATTCTCTACACTGAAGTTCTTTTCCACCCAACTACAATGTTACTCCCATATTATATTTTTATACTTTCTTGAAGGAACACAAATATGGCCCACATAGCACAAAAATTTATCCTAGAGGTGAAAGTATGGAACATTTTTACATCTTCCCAGTGTTTGACATGTAACAACAAATTTATGGTCATTATCATACAATTGGGGCCACCTAGAGGTCGCATGTGCATAAGCGTTAGGAATAATGGTTAGTGCCACAATCGAGGACCAATTGAGGCACAATACAATATGGTTTGTGCTTACTTTCTTATACTTAATGTTCAAGTGGAATTGTTGCAAGTACACATACCACTTATGATGGTGGTCATTATGTAACTTTTCTTGTGTTTGCATGGATTTCAAAGGATTCTGATTAGTTTGGATGATCACTTCCTTTCCCATAATATAATGCTTCTACTATTGGTATTCCTACATAATGTAGTAAATCTCCTTGTCATAGGTGGGATACCTACAAATATTATCAAAGAGTATTTCATTGTGACAAGACAATGAATGACCACATTGAGTGAATATTTCCCCAACAAAATAGTAGAAGGAATCTATCTCAATCTCGAATGGTTTTTACAGGTCTAAAAGAGTGAGTATTGGTATTGAGAAGAGACAATGTTTTAGATCCTTGAATTCTTTATGCTATGACTTAGACCGAGAAAATGTGTCTTTAGCTCCACCCCCGGTCACTTGTATTAAGGGCCAAGTGATATGAGATAGCCCCAACAAAAACCTATGGTAGAAGTTGGCCCAAGAAGCTACAGAGATATGTTAGAGTTGTTGAGGCTAGAAAATCACAAACGAATTGGATATTGGATGCATCTACATGCACCCCATGTTCATCCACAATGTATCCTATATATTGAATTCTCTACATGCCAAATTAACATTTCTCCATATTGGAATATAGCTTATGTTTCCATAGAGTGGTTAGGATCTGTTGAATATATTGCAAATTTTATGTCTGATTTTCACTGAAGATGAGGATGTCATCCAAATATACGACCACAAAAGAGTTTTTGAATGACAACAATATGTCATCTGTCATCCTCATGAATATTGTTGAATCATTAGTCAAGACAAAAGGTATGGTCAGCCACTCAAAAATGTCTTCTTTAGACTTGAATAATGTCTCCCACACATCAATTTGTTCAATCGGGACCTGGTGGTGGCATAACTTCAAATGAATATTACTAAAAAAATTAGCACCCTTAAGTTGATCAAGAATATCATCAATCATAGGGATCATGTATCGATTCTTAAAAGTGATTTTTTTTAGGGATTTCTAATCAATATAGTATAACCATGTTCCATCCTTCTTCTAATTGGTCTCCCACAAGGCAAGGAGTTTGGCCGAATGTGGACCTTTTGGATGAGCTTATGAATTTGACTTTTTATTTCCCTTGAGGCCATTAGGTAAAGAGGCTCTAGGTATCAATTCAATTGAATGTTTGACTTGATAATGTAGAGGCACCCCTCCAAGTGAAGTGAAGATATCATTGTATTCCTCTACAATCTTGTACACTTGATTTTGTTGTGTAGAGAGGCCCTATGTTGAGGAAGTGGTGTTCATAGTGACCTTCCATTCATATTCAAATCGAACCATGAAGAGGACAATTTTTCTAGTATGAGAGATTACCTTTCATCATTTCTTTGTTGAGATTAAGAAAACTACAATATTTGGGACTACCTCTGGTACCCTTTAGAGCTGGCCTTCCAAAGTAACAATTACAATATGAGTTTTGGACACATAAACGATATGAAATTTCCATATATAGGGTCGTTCTAAAATAAAATTGTAAACTTCAAGTGGGGTAAGATCACATAGTGCCTCATCATTGAAGGGCTTGATGACATAATATAGGAAACATTTTTTATTGATTCACAGGTCTTGTCCCTAACTCAACTAACCAATGGTCTTCTATCGGGGGTGTGGAATTGTCGATGAATTCAATATATTTATGACCTTGGTTAATATCAATTTATTTTGGATATCAGTGCCAACAATTAAATGTAGTGGGGCCCCCTTCACCCATATCTATGAAGGGAAGAGGCACTCCCCCTCCCTAGGCTCCTCCGACTCTTCTGGTTATATATTTGTATTTGCAATGGTAGCACTAGGTTCTTCATCTATGAAAAACCAAGCTAGTTCATACATGGAATACAAAAAAATATTTGGAATAAAATAAAGAAATCCATGTGGATAAAATAATATATTGAATAACAATATATGAAAGATTGAATATGATAAGATTACAAATGAGAGCCCCATATATATACCTAAAAGTGGGTGCATTTTCACTAATATACATGTCCTTTAATTAGGGTGTATCTTCATTATAATGTGTCTTTTCATTACTAATTAATTATATTTATATTTATAGATACTAATATTAATTACATTGCATCCCCTTTAGAATATTTTTTTCCTTGAAGCATATTTATCTAAAGTACTTATGTCTATCTCTGGCTTGTAATGCCTTCACATGGTTCTCAGTTCTTGATGCTATCATGGTTGATGATACAAGATGATATGAACTTGTAAGTGTTATGAATTTTATTTGAATTATAAAATCATCGAAAACTAATTGTTTGTGGAATAATTCTCTTATAGGATTTCCAAGATAAATTGTTATTGTGAGACTCAATTGTACTGATATCAATATTCTTCAGAAAATATGCCAATTTTTTTCATTCTAAGTGATGTTGATAAGATAACTTGTTAACTACCTTATTTTTTGATTAAGATGTTGATAAGGTGTTCTTGTAGCATAACTTTCCCTTATTATGCTTGTAGTGTTTTATTGGTCTACTTTTGGTATTACACCTTCTTCATGCACTGGTGTTCCTTTGTTAATTGTTGAATTTCTATTAGTAAGTACACTTAAAATCTCCATTGATTGTACTTTGACATCTAGATTTGTCCTTAATTCAACTGGACTTGCACCTTCTTGAGTTCTGATGTTGATTGAATCTGTATTTGTTCCTTTCTCTACAACTTGGATTTTTACATCTGAAGGATTTGGATGCTTACTTCTTGACAAATTGTTCTAAATTTATTTCCAACAACTTCTTATCATTCTTAAGCTTCCTAATTTGTGTAAGTAGGTTTTGATTGTGATTCCTTAGATGTGAAAGTTCTCCATTTCTTGATTTGTCCACTTTTTTCATGTCTCAATTCTCTACTTTATCCTCTTTTATCCCTCTGATTTGTTCAAACAACCTATGATTAAGGTTCCTTAAGAGAGAATCCTCCTCCTTTTTTTCTGACAGGTTCTTCTTTAATTCCTTCTTGAGATATTCCCTCTCTTTTTCTAATATTTTATTATACTACTTTGTAACCTTTGTCTTCTTAATCTGCGAAAGTAATTTTTTACTGTGGCCTTTTAGAAAACATATTTCCTGGTCCTTTCCTAATATTTCTTTGTAAAACATATCCTCGGGATGTTTATATTTTTGTTGTGATACTTTCTTGTTTTGCCGATGTTTGGCTAGTTCATCTTCAATTTTTTTTATTTGTGAGTTACCTTGATATTCCAATTGTAATTTTTTAGTACACTAGATTATGACGTCTAGTAGGAGTGGTGTTTGGTGCTTGAATTGGAAGTTGGATTTTGTTTTCTTTGTTCCTTGAGCTACATGTTCTTTCTTTTCACTTTTGTAGATTTTAACCTTGTACAATATTTTACTGAAAACATATTTTCAATAAAAGAATAGAAAATATACAATGAAAAATACATACATTACACATATATTTTTCCCCTAGAAACCCAAACCAGGAAAACCAACATATTCTATATTCATTCATAGTAATACATTGTTTACAATACAATATACATATAGGATCCAATGGAATCCAAAAACCTAACCCAATGATTTGGATTAGTCAACAACCCTAATTCTGTAACCAAAAATAGAAAACCATCGGAAAAAATCATCTGCTGAAAAACCTCTCAACAATGAAAACAAAAATTGATGTGACATGAAAAACGAGGAAAAAATGTGACACTTTTTCCAAGCAAAAATGATTTCTCGGAGGTGTTTCCGTCGAATCCATGCACAAGGGGGATATCAGCCCCCTATGTTCCCAACATAATGTAGCAGACACTAGAGCTAGTCGTGAAAAGAATATAACACATACCCAACATTCTCCCACTTGTTGTTTTCTTTGCATATAGGGGGTTACAGGGTTACATAGTCAAGAATAGAAGGAAACAATTCCCATGGATCCTCTACACTAAGAAAACTTCTTATTTCTCATAGATTTTGTTAACTAATATGCAACATTCTTCAAAGTGTTCACCTTCATCAGCATCACTTTCTTTTCTTCAACCATGTCTCTCACAAAGGGATATTGAATATCAATATGCTTTGTCCTTGAATGATAAGTCAGGTTTTTTTCTAGAAAAAATGCACTCTAACTGTCACAATCTATCCTTACATCTTTTTGTACCAACCCAATACCCGAACACAATCTTTGTAACCATAATGCTTCCTTAATTTCCTGAGTGTATGCCATGTATTCAACTTTTGTAATTGAAAGAGCCACTACATCCTGTCTTTTTCTCATCGAACTAATTGCTCCTCCAAACAGGTCAAATACATGCCCACTTGTAGATCTCCTATGATCCATATCTCCAAGTAAGTTTGCATCCACAAATCCATGTATTTCCAACACTCTTTCCAATACTGGTATTCCTTGGTAGCACAATCCACAACTAGTAGTGCCACACAAATACCTAAAAACCATTTTTAGTGATGTCCAGTTGATCCAGGTGGATATCGGTGGCCAAACACCTTTTCCAAATGGCTCAAAACAATTTTCTGGCAATTTTGGCAATTTACTATTTTTAGCAGGTTTTAACTTTCGGGGCCATTTTGAGGACCCAAATGAAGGTTTTTCGAG
>JASDQU010687632.1:24761-36053 GCA_032191745.1 Picea mariana
AGAGAGTTGGTAATGCTAACCCTCAATGGTCTACCAAGTCATTGGGAACCGTTCATCCAAAGCATCAATGGACGATCCAAATTGCCTAAGTTTGATCGCTTATGGGCACACTGCACTCAGGAGGAGACAAGACTTGCAGTGAGAGGTGCACATAGTTCCCATCATGATGAAAGTCATGCTCTTGCCTCTCATGCAAGGAAAGGCATAGGAAGAGGAAAAGGTACACAAACATTTCAGAGAAAACGAAAGCCACATCAGGTTCATGAACACAAGGAGAAAGACATGTCAAAAATTCAGTGTTACAGATGTGATAAATATGGACACTATGTTAGAGATTGCCCTATACGAAAGAAAGGAAGGAGGCATGCAACCACTGCCAACGTTGATGAAGATCCACCTCACACCAGATCTGATCCTGCTGAAGAGTTCTTCTTCATCTCAACCCTCTCAAGTACGATTCCTACTAGTAATAATATCTAGTTGATTGACAGTGGTGCTTCCAGACATATGACTGGATATAAAGAACATCTCACTGAACTAGTGGAGAAGGATTCTCAGTTACATGTTGTACTTGGTGACGATGCTAGATATGTTGTGAAGGGAATTGGACCACTTCCCTTCAACTAGACTCTGGTATTCTACTTCATTTGAGTGATGTATTGTTTGTACCGGGGATGAGAAGGAACCTTATCTCTATTTCAACCTTAGAGGACAAAGGCTACAAGGTTTCCTTTTCCGATGGAAAAGTTCTTTCATGGCACAAGAACTCTAATATGGATTCAGCCAATGTAATTGGTGTTTGAGAAGACAACTTGTACAAATTGATAGTTCATCTAGTTCAGGCACTTGTACATGATTTTATCAGTCTGAGTGAGCTTTGGCACATAAGAATTGCTCACTTACATTTCAGAGCTCTTCCCACTCTGGGGAAGATGGTGACTAGACTTCCACCACTTCGTGTTGAGCATGATGGCGTTTGCAGAGGTTGTGCTCTGGCAAGAATGCCAAGGGGACGTTTTCCAGTAGTGACAACAGATCCAAAGGAATCTTGGATCTAATACATTCAGATTTGTGTGGACCTATGATGGTTGCTTCCTTGAGTGGATACTTATACTATGTGATCGTCATTGATGATTACTCAAGGAAGACGTGGATTTACTTCTTGAAATCCAAGGAGTCAGAAGAAGTCCTTGTCAGATTCCAAGAATTTAAAGCTCAGATTGAGAACTTGACCGAAAGGAAGATTAATGCCTTGAGATCAGATAATGGAGGAGAATATACCTCCAAATGTTTTATTGATTTCTGAAGTGAGGCAGGGATCAAGAGGGAGTACACTGTTCCTTACAACCCTCAGCAAAATGGAGTTGCAGAAAGGAAGAACAAGTCTATTGTGGAAGCAACTAAGGCAATGATCCATGATCAGAGTCTATCGCTGTTTCTTTGGGCAGAAGCATCCATGACCGCAGCATGTGCAGGACATAAGTCCTCATAAGATTTTGAAGAACATAACTCTCAAAGAGGCCTTCAGCAGAGTTAAACCTGAAGTATGACACTTCAGGATATTTGGGTGTCCAGTCTACATTCACGTACCCAAGGAGAAAAGATCAAAACTAGAACCCTCTGGCAGGAAGGACACATTTGTTGGGTACAATGAATCATCGAAGGCATATCAGATCTACATCTCAGGTCAAAGACAGATCGAAGTGAGTCGAGATGTTTCCTTTGAGGAGGAAGTTGCCTTCAGAAAATTGAGGTCTCACATAGAGACTGACAGTGAGAGAGAGGAAGAGATGGTGTCTTCCCCACCTCACACCCCAACAATACAGAGAGAGCCAGACGATCCAGTAGAGACTATTGAGCATGTTGATCCTATTGAGCCAGTACATCATATTGATGTTCCTAGAGAGATTACAGTGGGGTCAAAAAAGACCTGCCTGGGCTCGTTAGACCTTGCAGGAGGCAGAGGGACATGCAACTCCTCGTGGTACTTTCAGAGAAAGTAAGAGACATCGGAGATTCTCGAGTTATATAGCAACCATAAGCCACATCATTTATTCCGAGCCTTCCAGTTATGAGGAGGCATCTAGTCAGCCAATATGGAAGGATGCCATGATGGAGGAGTATCAATCCATCATGAAGAATGATGTATGGGACATTATTCCAAGACCCAAAGGGAAGTGTGTTGTGACTTCCAAGTGGATTTATAAGATAAAACATGCAGTTGACGGGAGCATTGAGAAACACAAAGCAAGATTTGTAGCCAAAGGATTCTCTCAGGTGGAGGGAATAGACTATGAGGAGACTTTTGCTCCTGTTGCTCGATATATCTCCATTCGGACGATTATTGCACTTGTTTCAGCCTTGTGTTGGAGACTACATCAGATGGATGTGAATACAACCTTTCTCAATGGCGAGATTGAGGAAGAGGTGTATATCATAGCCATATGGCATTGTGATCCATGGGAAGGAGTCCCATGTGTGCAGGTTGAAGAAAGCTCTATATGGACTCAAACAGGCTCCTCATGCTTGGTATGCGAGGATTGATGGATACCTGATGAGTCTAGGTTTCAACAAAAGTGTTGCTGATGCCAAGTTGTACTATAAAGTTGGTAATGGTGAATCCCTGATTTTGATCCTGTACATTGATGATTTATTCCTCACCGGAGCAGAGAATCTCATTACTTGGTGCAAGCATAAGTTGGATTCTAAATTTGAGATGAAGGATCTTAGAATGATGCATTACTTCTTGGGACTTGAGGTATGGCAGAGAACTGATGAGATCTTCCCGAGTCAATGGAAGTACATAGTTGAGATCTTGAGGAGATTTGGTGTGACAGACTGTAAGTCCATGATCACACAGATGGTGATGAATCTGAAGAAGCTGAGTGAGTCTTCTTCCGATTCAGACTTGATTGATTCGACTATGTATTGACAATTGATTGGATCACTGATGTATCTGGTACCAACCCTCATATTTTCTATGCAGTGAATGCACTTAGCCAGTTCATGAGTCAGCCGAGACAGATACATTGGGTGATTGCGAAGCATGTGTTGAGATACTTATGAGGAAAAGTTGGATATGGCCTAAGATATGCTTCTAGTATCGACACGAGATTGCACGGATATGCCGATTCAGATTGGGTAGGAAGCACAATTGACAGAAAGAGCACCTTCGGATGTTGCTTCAGCCTAGGATCTGCCATGGTTTCCTGGTGCAGTTGGAAGCAAACTTCTCTGGCCCTGAGTATCGCAGAAGTCGAGTACACTGCAGTATGTACAACAATACACGAAGCAGTGTGGCTTCGCAAACTCCTTGCAGGATTATTTGGTCAGATGCTGGATCCCACTGTGATACATTGTGACAACCAGAGCTATGTGAAACTCTCAGAGAATCCAGTATCTCATGATAGTACCGAACATGTTGAGATCAAGTATCACTATATTTGTGATATTGTGCAGAGGAAGGCAGTTCGAGTGGAATACCTTCCTACTGATGAGCAGATCGCAGATGTTCTCACTAAGCCCCTTGCCAGGTCGAAGTTCGTGTACTTTCCGTGATAAACTTGGTGTGACAGAGAATGTTGAGAGGGAGTGTTGATGATTGCAGCTTTGTGAGACATTCTTCAGGTCTTCTCCCCAGAGCAGTGGGCTGGGTCGACCTGTGCCTTCTCCCTATCTTCTCCCCAATGGACTGAGTTGGGTTGACCTGAGACGGGTCTTCTCCTCAGTTGTGCTGGGCTGGGTTGACCTGAGACGGGTCTTCTCCCCAGGTGGATGGGCTGGGTTGATCTGTGGGGACGCCCCTGATCTTCTCCCCATATCGGGTTGGGTTGAACGCTCCTCTGAGACTGAGTTGAGCATGACACTTGTCAGAGGAGTGACAAGCTGTACTGGGATGGCACCCAATGTTCCATGGGAACAGACCATGTGGACATGTCACTTGGGAGTTGACCAAGTGGACACATCACGAGGGAGCAACCCTTGACGATGATGATGACTTGTTCTAGTGGGTCGTAGCCCCTAGAAGAGATGAGGACGCTCACACTGGGTGCAGCCATGTGTGACATATTGATGCAACCTTTCACTATGATGACCAGAGACAAGAAGAAGCCCAACGTCTTGTGTAGAAGACCCATCAAAAGCCCAACGTCTTGTGTAGAAGACCTAATTAGCTAAAGTACGCCTGGATGAAAAGACACCTTTTGGAAGGATAAAGTTCACATTGGACTTGTATAAATAGAGAGAACTATCTCTTATTTTGTCATAACACTTGGATCACTTTCTCTCTCTTGTGTAGCGCTAGCCTCTTGGGATTCTAGCGCACTTCTTCTTGGTGTTGGGATTTTCTCTTGGATTATTTATTATCTAGTGAAAGGTTGCTGCTGAGTTTTTCTCCCTTGTGAAGAAGGGTTTCCCAGAGTATCTCTCGTGTATCTTGTGCATGGTTATCTTCTTGTGATCTTGGATAATTGTATGATGCAATTAATGCTTAGGGTTTATGCTTCATGATGCTTATGCTATTGCAAAATTGAATAGACTGTTAACAAGTTGATCAAGCATAAAAATTCAACATTAATAACATATGGATTCATGCCTTAACACTCGATTGGTCCATGATCTCTATTTAAAGAGCATGGAGGATCATTTGTTGATGATCGATTGTGTGAAACTCTCTTGTAAAATATTTTTCTCTTGCATTAATATATTGCCTCAAGTAGCCACGTTGGTTGGGGCCGTGGACTGTTTCCCTTTTCAAGGGTTTTAACCACGTAAAAACATTGGTGTTATGATCTTTGATTTGGTTGTGTGACCAATTGCTTACGGTGTTTGTTTTGTGTGGGGGAATACCCTATTTTGTTGAACAGTTTGATCCATTCCATATTGATCTTCATTGGAATTTTTTGTGAGTCAATTATTTGGACAAAACTTCTCGTCTTGTGTTTCCAAGTTGGTTGTTCATTTCATCCCCACTCTATTTCAAAATTGTGATTCTTCTGATCGTATGAAGAATATCATTTATATTCATATTGATTTTGTGATTGGTCACGACGACTCTTGTGATTTGGATGATTGTAAGGCATCCTTCTATCCTGATTTTAGTGTTGGAACATTTGTTGTTTGTCACCTTTGGTATTTTTTAGTTGATAACAATCCAACATAAGCATTATTTGGATTTAGGAAGAGTTGCTCTATCTTTTCTTGTTCTTTAATTTGTGTAAGTAAGCTTCGATTATGACTCCTTAAGTGAGAAATTTCTTCAATTTTCTCTAGTAAGTTCTTGTCAAAAATTTCCTTGATTTTCTACATCTTCTATTGTGAATTTTGATAATTTTGAATAATTTTGAAGGACCTTATAGAGTACATTTTCTATATGTTTTGATGAGGGAACGTCGATACATGACTTCGCAATAAAGTCCTACAATGTTAATGTTCTTTTTATTATGGAAAAATGTCAAATATTAGTACTCCAAATTCAAGGTAGAGAGACTATAAGGGAAGGAGAGAGACTTTGTTATTACACACAACTAATGTACTCAATATTCTATCTTCTTAATTGTCTTTAAGAAGTCTTGTAGGGAGAAGACCCAGTGTTTGTGATGTAAACCCTAAAGTGACATGAAGATGGATGGTGGTGCTTGAATATGTTATTGGACTCCTTTCTTGTGTGATGCAAGAGGATGCCAGGGATTCTGCTTATCCTAGAGAAGAACATGAGTTTTAGAGGAGTTGAGGACTTGGATGCAAGCCTTGTTTGTTGTTGTTACTCATTCTTTATATTTGTCATGGATAAGCCTTATCTATTATGCTGATGTAAGAGGAGTAGCACAAGGGTTTGTGATAGAAATCCTAGAGAAGACACGAAGAGAGTTAGCACTTTGGGTGATATTGCAGCCTTGTTCTTGTGTGATACATGGAGCCTAGGCAAGATCATGGAGTGCTAGATGAGTAGCCTTGCTTGTTGAGTGGGGTCTTGAGCTTGGTGTGATACCTTACTTGGAAGAAGAGTCTTGGTGCTTGTGTTGATGCAAGAGTTGAAGACCTAGGGTATGAGGACTCAAACCCTAGGATGGACGTGAAGACTTGGAGTCTAGCTCTAGAGTTGTCATGTAGACCTTGAACTTGTGTGATGCAAGTTGGCTAGGGTTTGTTAATCCTAAGGAAGACAAGAGCAYTRGTGTAGAGACCTAGAGCATGGTGAGATGCCTTACTTGGAGAACTTGGAGCTTGATGTGATGTCATGCTTGATGGAGCTTGGTGAGATGCCTTGCTTGGGCAATTAGTTGTCATGGATGTGATGATGTACTTGGAGGTACACTTATGTGATGCAAGTGGTGGAGCAGCCAAACTTTGGTTAGAAGGGATTCCTAGCTTGGAGGAGTTGGAGGTTGGTGTTTGACAGTTGGTGTAATGTTATTTTGTTGCAGTTATCGTAGCTAGGCTTGGAGAGCATCGAGGAGTAATCCTAGCTTGTGAAAAGCTAGTGGATTGAATGTACCAGCGTATCACAAGCTGTTGGTATGTATTTGAATTTTGTACTTCATTCTTATGTTAATATGTAGTGTACATTACTGTCCTAAACTTCTGTACTTGCAGATCTGATTTACAACTTATTTCTCATGATGATTTGAGTAGTTAACAACGTTGGTTTATCATGTTGATTTGATATAACAGTAGGAAGATTTACTTGGCTATTGTCAAGTAAAGAGAATCTAACAGGGCAGTTTTGTAGCTGGTATAAATCTGCAATAGGATTAAATTCAGATCTGGTTTGTACTTGGGGATGTGCCCTTAAGGGTTGGGAATCATCTCGCAAGATTGTATATCATTTGGTGTTTGTTTCCTCGATTGTCTAGTTGATTGGTTGATGGAGAAATGAATTTTTTCTGACTGGCGGAATCGACAACTAGTTGGGCTTGAACTCGTGTGACACGGGGTCGAGTTATCTGACTGCTACCATTATAACCTCCAGGCATGCCAATGCGGCCCCTCACACGGCACACAAGGTAAGTTGAGGGTTTCAAACTGCTGACTTCACATAACGCAGTGTCTTAACAGTGCACTCCATCACCAACTGTTCTACATCCCAAGGGCGATGGAGAAATGATTTATATGTTGCTGTAATTGATAAATCAGATTCAGCCCCAAGGTCGAAGGTTCATTAAGAAATAGATCCAAAAAACATTAAGTAGGGTTGAAATCTAAGTTACAAAAAAGTGTTGAAAGTCCCTACGAAGCACTCAACCCATGGATTTTTAATAGAATACACATGCTTTTTAAACATAGGACGTTTGGTATGCATGTATGTATGTATTATTGTTATTATACGTGTATTTATGTTTGTTACATTTCCCTCTCTTATTGATTCTCATGAGTTAATGGACTTCAACCATGCTAAAGATGTAGCTCCACAATTGGATGTGGCTCTTCTTTAAAGAGCCACTCAAAATACACAATTGTCTCCACGTCGTAAGAGATTAATCATTATTTCAAGAACCTAGCACTCATGTGGGGGTTTTGTCATGAGCATGTAGAAGAGGAAGAGATATTCAGGAGGGCTAAAGATCAAGTAGAGGTGGAGAAAAGAATACGTAAGGAGATACAATGGCAGTCCCAATCGGTGCATCTAGGACCTTCAAGAACCACTAAAGGGACTTTTGGGAAAGTGATCAAAGTCTTACACCATCCACTCAAAAGTCACACAGAATCGGTGCATCTGTTCATTTTGTTTGTCGACATCTTCATCGGTTCCTTCTCATCACCTTCATTACTATCTTCGTTTTTATCCTTAAGTTGTGTCTTCGTCTCGATCTTCAACCATGTCTTCATCTTCATGCATGTACTCCCCTTCACTAAATTTTATATCATTGGTTGCATCTTTTTTCGTCCCTTACATAGATCATCACATTCTCATCTTTCGTCTTTGTTACTGTAAACCTCTGATTGTCAATTGTTATTTTCCATTCCCCATCCGATGTTTGTCCAAATAAGAATTGTACTAGCTTGTGTTGCATACTTTCATCAATGATTCTCTGTCACACAATTTCAAAGGTTCTAAGTTTCTGTTTACTTATTTTTTATCCTCGTTGTTCCTGTTATAGACTTTCATAATTTTCCTTTTTCTTTGTAAATGCCACATTTGGACTCTCCTTTACTTATTTAGACATCATCCCTCTTTGGTCCCTAACCTCCTCCCCATCATATTTGGGACATGAACCCTAAAATTGATGATTTCCTCTTTGGCTCTATACATGAGGGAGGCTTCCAAGTTTTGATCGTCCATGCTTAGACTTCCCCCACCATCGAATGCTACTAGTATGATTTCCTCCATCTCAATGCTGACAGATAGAGGCACCAAGAGGCAGGCAAATAGCATTTCCACTTCAACATCCATATTTGTGAGACCTCGGCGAGCCCCTTGACCTCTGCCCATGACCCTTACGACAGAGTTGGGTCTAGCCCTAGAATCATGGATGATTTTAGGGGCTAAATTTCGCTCATGGGCTAATTTTCCATGGTTTTTCCAAAAACGAGATTCACTATTTTAAAAATGATTCGCCCAAATTCTATAGGATAAAACTATTTTACCTTAAAAATCGCCAAAAAATCATAACAACTATATAAAATACTTAGAAATCTGAATATTTTTACAAAAATATCGCCAAACATTTATAGTTGACATATGAAGGATTAGTAAGATTCGCCAAGGTTTCTACATTTCAAAATAAATTTCCATCCTTAAAATCATCCCTGCCTAGAATAATTCTTTCATCCACAGTAGACACCTTCCTTCCCACTCATCGAGATCTCAGTAGAGAGCGGCCTCTTCCAGGCAACATGCTGTACTTGGATCTTCCAATATTTCTAGATCTTCTTGTTCATCTGGATAGTCCTCCATTAGGGGTTTGTTCATGTCAACCTCAGATGGTAGGCTAGTTCCACCTACTACCACTCCAAATTCAGAGGCTAGTAGTTTCTCCTCCTCCTGATCAATAGACAAATGATCCTCCAAACCTTGAGCACATTCTCTAGGCACCTCCAGTCAAGACATTTCTCTTGGTTATAGAGTTCTTTAGAGGGATCCTTTCTTCTCTAGGAATTCCCAGCTTTGTGTCTTTCTATTTGATAGATGATAGATTTTAGATTCCAGGTCTTTGACCTCAGAGGCTAGATATACTTTTTACAAGAGCTGCACTTGCACTCCCACTGTGTATTGTTTTTGATGTACCTAGTAGTCCCTTTGACCTATTTATGGTCACTTGTTGGACATTAATAAAATTATCTTATCTTATCTACTAGACTTCACTAGCCCTCTTGGCTCTCTTGGCTCTCTTGGCCTTTGCTTAACTTCTCAAGGCCCCTCAATGAGAGGAAATCCCCTCGTTTATCTCTCTCCTCCCTTGGGTGGAGGTGTGATCATCCATCACCAAGACATTCCTAACCCCCTATCTGTACTAGGAATTCACAACATCATCCTCAAGCATAGAGTCACAAAAACCTTAATGTTCGCCATGTGCACAAGTGAAACACCTTATTTCTTCTTGTCTTCACATTGACACTTTGTCTTGGTCTGGTTGCTATTACCAACCAAGCATGGGTCCTCCCGTACTACTAATCATGAAAGCTTATATCTTGGGAGTTTCCATTTGTTGAGTTCCAAGCATGATAACGGCACCAAATGTTGATGTTGAGAGTGATGTTGGGAGTTTCCCACAAATTCCAAACTGGGTGCAAAACTTCTTAAAAATTCAGGGAACATAAACTTGGAAAAATCATGGAAAATAAGCTCAACAATACTCGGAAATAACCTGCACTTGACCAAAACTGAGTTTTGCTGAAAATTTCAATTTGGCTTGTTGCAAGCCAGCAAGCTGAGTTGGCTTGCTGAGTGCTTGCCATACTCGGTGAGGCCTGTTACTATGATTTTTTTTTCAGCGTAATGCATTTCCCAGGGAAATGTTCCAGGTACTTCCCCTCATTCCAAAGTTGGTACCCAAGGTAAACTGGATTCTGTAGAAGCTCGAAGCTTTGTCATGTCACTTACAGGAATAGAACCTGGGTGGGAAGGATTACACTCCGTCACACAAACACTCGGGCTAGACCCAATTGAACTGTTACTATGATATATGTGTGCATGTGATCAATATGGATAGAGTTGGCGTGCAATTTGCAATAGGAATTCCTCTACTTGTGATGATAATTTCAATCAAGAAAGGAGTCTCTTTTATACACGGAGGTCCAACATGCATGATTGTTAAGGAATGACAGTTTGCCTGCTAACTAGAACTTCAGAAGACCTCTTAATTAGGACTTTATAACACTTTGCAACATAATTCACTGTCCACTTTATCATAAAGTACAGGGCCAAATTATAATAAAAAGAAATTCCAAGATTCCATTGAGCACGTCTGATTAATTAAAGACAGACTACATGACAAAATATAATTTTACATAGGGTTAACATAGCTTTAGAAGTTTTTGTTAATTTAAATATATTTAATGAAACTTAGGATCAGTGGTTAGTGTTACAATGCAGTGGAAAAACAGAGATCGATCAAACAGGTAACACTGACTTATCTTAAATTGTTGATATTTTTTTTCCCTGAGAAGTTCGTTTGTTGTTTCTATGTTCTTTGCATTTTGACAATACGGGCAGCTCTCAGTCATGCAAACATATATGGTTGCTACAACACTTCAAAGCACAAGATGACGTTGCTTCATCTACCTAATATAGGTTGGAGTGGTTGATGGTTCTGTGGCTACTTGCATTTAATAATATCAAATGGTAAATAACTTTCAGATCCCATGATGAGTGTATTTCTCACGTGTTCATTACATTACACAGTGATGTACTTATGGGGGGTCCATGTCTTGGTTTTAACTTTTAAGTATCAAGATGTAGCATTGCAAGACATATATGAATACACCCAATCAATGAATTGACTGAAATAGTCGTCCTCATTGCTAAATTGCCTCAGTTTTTGTCTATGTGCTTCAGGCATAAGAGCACCATTCCATTAAGAAAATGGCAAGTCAGAACCATTCCATTACACTTAAAAATCTCTTCGTTTTTATACACGTCCAACATATTTAGAATTAAAAGTAGGTATCTATTGTTGTCACTGTTCCTGCACTTGTAATGTGGCAAAAAGTATTTGTAGGTCTAATGCCAGATGTGAATGCCCACGGGGACGCGTTCCCCAGGGTGGGGTGCACACCCCCCATGTTTCCCACGCACCCGGGACGGGGGTGCTCCTGGGGAAACGTTTCCCCATGTCCCCCTTTTGGGGAAAC
>JASDQU010687633.1:18622-49355 GCA_032191745.1 Picea mariana
TGGCTGCAAAACATGTGATGAGGTACCTTAAAGGTACAATAGATTATGGTCTCAGCTATGATGGAGATCATGATTTCACATTGAGTGGATATACTGATGCAGATTGGGCAGGAAGTGTTTCTGATAGGAAAAGCACTTCAGGATGTTGTTTCAGTTTGGGATCAGCTATGATCTCATGGCAGAGTAGGAAGCAATCTAGTATTGCTCTCAGCACAGCGGAAGCAGAATACATTGCTACATGTTCTGCCAGCTTCGAAGCTATATGGCTTCGAAAGTTGCTAACCGGCCTATTTGACTTAGAGATGAGAGAAACCTTGATTCCAATGTGACAACCAAAGCTGCATAAAGATGACAGAGAATCATGTATTCCATGACAGGTCGAAGCACATAGAGATCCGTTATCATTACATCCGTGACATGGTGTAGAGAGGAGCCTTAAAACTCTAGTACATTAACACGGATGAACAGGTTGCTGACATGTTGACCAAGCCACTATCTCGTATAAAGTTTGAGTACTTTCGAAATAAGCTTGGTATAGTCCGAAAGGACCCTCCTCAAAAGGGGGAGTAGATGTTGTGATGAGACATCTCTTGCTTCTGACCTGATGGTTGTAACGTAAAGCAAGATGATGTGATATGACTAGCACTGTGCTTCCAGCTGGATAGCTGTGACGTAAAGCCAGTCTAGTATCCTTCTTCTAACCTGATGGTTGTGATGTAAAGCGGGACGAGTACCTTGCTTCCGACCTGATGGTTGTGACATAAAGCAAGATGATGTGTGACTAGTACTATGCTTCCAGCTGTATAGCTGCGACGTAAAGCAAGTCTAGTTCCCTGCTTCTGACCTAATGGTTGTGACGTAAAGCAGGATGTGTACCTTGATTTCGACCTGATGGTTGTGACGTAAAGCAAGATGATGTGTGACTAGTACTATGCTTCCGACTGTATAGCTGCGACGTAAAGCAAGTCTAGTTCCCTTCTTCCGACCTGATGGTTGTGACATAATGCAGAATGTGTACCTTGCTTCTGACCTGATGGTTGTGACGTAAAGCAAGATGATATGATGAGACTAGCACTGAGCTTCCAACTGGATAGTTGTGACGTAAAGCTAGTCTAGTATCCTGCTTCCAACCTAATGGTTGTGACGTAAAGCAGGACGAGTATCTTGCTTCTAGCTTGAGTGTTGTGACGTAAAGAAAGACAATGAGATGAGACTAGTACTGTGCTTCCAGCTTTATAGCTGTGATGTAAAGCCAGTCTAGTATCTTGCTTCCAGCCTGAGTGTTGTGACGTAAAGCAAGACATTGAGATGAGACAAGTACTGAGCTTCCATCTTGACAGCTGTGACGTAAAGTCAGTCTTGTATTATGATGAGCCAGCCTTGTGTTGTGATGATGATGATGTATCAGTTTTTATACTAATACATATTGATGCAGATGATGATGGCATTCCTTTGAGATTGACGATGCTGCCAATGAAGAAAACTTCCAATGATTTATAGATACGCCAGTCAGTGTTCCAAGATGATATTGATGATGATGTCCTCTCACCCACTTGATGTTGTTGATTATGTTGTCCTCTCTCTCTCGCATGATGTTGTTGAAGAATACCCTTCTTGTTAAGGGGGAGTGTTGAAATAATGTAACTACAAAGAGTATTCTTATTATTATTTGATATATTATTCATTGGATCAATCCCCATTGTGGATTGATCATGTCAGCTATTGTAATAGAACCAAATCCCCTTTTGCGGATTGGTCAAATGATAATTATAATAGGCAGAATAAGAAGTCAGCCCTAGCAGATATTTAAGAGGCCCCAGAATATAATTAAGGTGGTTATAACCACCCAGTTGGAGAAGTCGGCCCTTCCAGTGAAGAGACACTTCACATGTGCCAGTCTAATATAAATGAGGAGGCTAGCACCTCACTTAGACACACAACTCACTTGCTCATTTTGAGAGACAAGTTTCGGATCTGATGTTAAAGAAGGAGAGAGAGTGGCGCATATCTAGGAGAGGATCTTCTGCATTAGTTTAAGAGATCTCTTGGCATTGTATTGGCTATCTATATTAAGGAAGTTTTGTTGGGTTTTCTTCCCCTAGAGGGTTTCCCAGGATAAATGTTGTGTCTCTTGTGATTGTGTATTTCTCAGTGATCTTGGATTATGCTATTGTTATCTAATGAAATGCAAAGAACTATAATAATGGCTTAAACATTAACACAGAAACTATGTAAACATGGTATGTACAAGAACTATGAAGAATATTGTTACCTTGTCTTAGAAGAAGAAGTTTGTTTTGTCCTGCTTGGTCTCCTTTGAGGGTTCCCTTTCTTCAGCAGCCGATGCTTCGTGTGTTTCCTTCCTTTTCTTTAACTTGGGACAATGATTCTTGTAGTGACCATATTTTCGACAATTAAAGCATTGTATTTTTGACATATCTTTCTCTTGATTTGGTTTCTTCCTTGAGCCAAACTTCTTTTTATTCCTGAAATTCTTGAACCTTGTTGTGAAGGCTTGATCATCGTATTTATTTTGGGGTTTCTCTTTTGCACTAATCCTTGATTCTTCTTGTGCACAGCAAGTCCAAATTTCTTCAAATGTGGGATACTCCTTCCTTGTGTTCATGCTTGCGGCAAATGCATCCCATGTCTTGGGAAGACCATTGAGTATTATATTTACAAGTTCCTTCTCTGAAATGATTTCTTCAATAGCTTGTACTTGATCTCTTAACTGAGAGATTCTCACAAAGTATGATGTTATGTTGTCATCATCGTTCATTTTCATGTCACGAAGCTCATTCTTCAGACTTATTACTTGTCCAATGTTTCTAACTGAGAAGAGGTTAGTTAGGGCATCGTACATCTTCTTAGATGAGTCAAGATGGGAGATGTAGTGTATCAAGTGATCTTTTATAGAGTCCACTATGATACTCATGGAATTGATATCACTGTCTTTGAACTTCTCCATAACTGCAACGTTCTGAGGTTCCTTCTCTTTTCCTTCTTCGAACTGTGGTTCCACAATCTTTCCTTTCACGATATCCAACACTTTATTCTTGGAAAGGATGAGGTCAATCCTTGTCTTCCATGCTCTGAAGTTAGAAGCCCCTTCTAACTTGTTTTCTGACTTCATAGAGTAAGTCGTAATTGATTTGACTTGGTCAACCCTTGATTTTGACCAAAAACTCAAACTTGACGTCTTACCTTGCTGAGAGTACCAGAAGACGCGCTAGGCTAGGGCGCACTAGGCTATTGAGAAACTAGGTCAATCTCTTCACTTAAGGAGCCTCGACAAGAGGGTTAGGGTTTCGTTGTCGTGGCAAAAACTAGTTGCCACTGCAACTGTAACTAAGAAAATCCTCCCAATCTATCTTCCAGTGGTTAGACTATCTGAAGATAGTGTGGGCCCATAACCTGTTAGAAAGTAATGGATGTGCTCGTTTAAACATAGACAATATAACAATATTGTCACCCAACCATAGGTCGAAGCCACCCCTGAGCACCTTAACCTTGACAGAGAATGATTATAGAAGCAAACCAATAGCCAACCAAGGCTAATGCATAAAGATAACCAAGAATGATAAAAAAATCCAACCATAACCAACAAAAAGTTCGAGCCTAAACCAGGAAACCAGATTGCGACAGTTGTCGGCTGCAGCTTCTCCCCAGACTTGCACACTAACCCAGTTTCTGCAGTGCGCACTTCTTCCCAGCTGAAATTCTGAGCTGTGTACAAAATGAGGTCTGGTTACTTGTATTTATACTGTTTCCTAAGCTGTCTGGGTCGACTTCTCATTTGCAAGACTAAATACTTAATATTAATTATTTCCTTGAGCCGACTTGTCTTCTAGGGTTATGTTCAATGCTTTAGGGTTACTTCTTGCTTCCCAGAATATTCTATTCTCGTCAGGGTTACACATGGAGGTAAATACCTCCCGCAATGACCATAATATCAACACCCATGGAATTCGCGACATCCAAAACCCTAATCCATTTACTTGGATTAGATTCCTCAACCAAAATTACATTACAATGGGCTGAAATACCATTGGTCGAAAAACACAAAAAACAAGCCAAAAACGAACCAAATGCAACACCCCCTACAACCCCCCCCTTGCTCCAATGAAATGTACAGGACATGGGGCTAAACGTACAAAGAATATAACACACACCCAACACCAACCTCGTAAAAAGGGTAGAGGGAACCACTATATTATTTATCTGATTTCATTGTAAATGACTCATGATGATGAGATACATTTATTATATTTTTTGATGATATTTTGAGGCTTTGGAGTCAAGACTCACTAACTCAGGACATGATTCAGTGTTGATGTGCGATGTATCACTAGACATATGATATATTAGTTCTCTTTTCATATTTATGTGGAAATGCATTTATTTGATATTGTTGTTGCTTTAAATGTTTAAGAAAATTGAAAAAAATGAATATTTTTGTATTTTTTAAATTTGTTGGTATTTTCCAATATTTTCCTCGATATTGCCGATATTTTCTTTTTTGGACTCTCGGTGATATTTCCGTTGACACGATGTTTGCATCACTGCTTTAAATACATTAAGTAGAATGTAATCTACAATTAAATTGAATTGATAATAAAATAGAATGTTAAAAAATAAATTAAATCAATACTAAATAGAGCTTTAAAATCAATACTAAATAGAACTTTAAATGTGACTATACCATATCCATCAAATATAATATATTATGAGAACATGGTTACAGAGAATAGCCACGATCAGGTCTACGAGTTTATGGCATCTCGTGTCGGCCCCTGTGCAAAATCCCCAAGTTGTGCAATCAGTAATGTTGTCGCCCAAATTGCACGTAATGATGAAATCCCTAATCCACAAGGTACAATCCGAGGGAAACCTCTAGGAAGGTCACCACTATCACCTTAGCAACCTATCCTCTGTAGCTTTAGGTCGGCTCTACTCTGGCTCAAGGGGGGTATTCCCTACTTGGATTACTAAAACCAAGCAATGAAGCACAAGGCGACGTTGACAGTAGCCTTAGTAAAACGGGGTTTGGAGTTTTTTAAGGTTTTTAGAAAAGTGATGGAAGGATATTAAGATCAGTGCCAAATCTAACTAGGGAAAAAGAGTCAAGGTGAATCAAATGGTAAATGAGGTCAAGAATAAAACCCTCCAAGGAGTTGATTTATAGTCTTCAAGGATTAGGGTTTGAGACTAGAATCAAGAGGCTAAGTAATCCCTCACCCAATCAAGATCAAGAATGGATTCAAGGTCTACAAGAAGGAGATTCAATGGAAGACAACCTTCACCATCAATAAAGGAATGAGGAGAATCCCTAAACTTCTTCCTTCCACGTGATACTCAATATCCCTCTATGGATCGATCTTGAAAGGCTTGAAGAAGAATTGAAAACTTCCACCATTAATCTTCATGCACCAAAATAAAACCAAGTAGGAAAATCTTCAAGAGTTGACCACATTCATCCACAAAGAAAGAACCCTTAACACCATAAATGCTCCAAGAAAGATATATTGATTAGGCTCCAAAAAGAGAGAGATCCCAATTATCCAACCATGAGTACAAATGAGGAATGGCTCCTCTATTTACAGAGTGAGGCCTAACTTCCTCTTACAATAAAATAATAATTTATCATGTGATTCCTTAGATCTTGCCTAAGAAAAACAAAATATAACTAACTAATTCTAACACAACAATAAAGTAAAAGTGGTCAAGTCACATGTATAATGAATATGATGAAGTAAACCCCCAAAGAGAGGTTGTCTCCTCCAAGTAAGGAAAATGCTGTCCCAAGATGCCACGTTGGCCTCCAAAGGCCCCAAGAAGCATGTCGATGCTCCTAGAAATCCTCCAAGATGATTGAATGGGCCTCCAATAGTCAAAAATGTCCTAAAAAATGTGACATAAAACTCTCTAAATGGGGCAGCTTCATGAAAAGAACTCCATAAAAGTGTTCTGCAATGTCTAATAACCTCCAAATAAGTCTCCAATGAATAGCCATGCCCATACCCTAGGTCAAGGGACTTCCATGAAACATGGGATGGCTTTCCAAGTCAAAATTTAGCCATGAAACTCCCAAACAGCCACTTCTAAGTAAATGGGGTCGGCCCTCATGTCCAGCTCATTAGTCTTCAAGCTATGTCTTTAAATCATTATCCAAGTCATTTAGGTGATTGCCACATCATTTCTTCAAAACAAAAGGTCACTCAAGTGACCCCTCCACATCATATCATGCTCTAAATAATCCCCATGTCTTTCATAGCATCCACACGTGTGGGTCGGCCCTCTAAACAAGTTAAGATCAGTTAAACCATTGCTTTTTGAAATATATTAAAAACATTGCTGAATTTCATCAATCAAATTCATTGAATTGGGTAAATTTTATCATGTTGCTTAAAGTACGATGAATTTTGAACTTAAGGAAAGAAAATGCTGAACCCTGTTACATTGATTTTAAGCACCAGGTTCATAACCAATGTTTCAAACATCGTGTCTGCAAATATATCGCCGAGGGTCCGGAAAACAACTTATTGGCAACGTCGAGAAAAATATCGAGAAACTTGAAAAATACAAAAATAATCATTTTTAATTTTTTTTAAACATCTAAAGAAACCCTCTCCCTCTAGCCCTATTATGGGAAAATGTAATAGTGAGTAGCCCCTTTGTTCTCAATCCCTTGCTTTTCCTCTTCAAACTGAGCAAAAAAATTCAATATTCTCTTGACTCGGACAGTATTTTCCATTTTCAGGTGATATATTGCCGATATATTGCAATATTTTGAAAATATATTCAAAATTGGAAAAAATAGCGATTTTTTCAGCAATATTATTGCCAAGCTGAGATAATCACAATATATTGCAATGTTCGCAATATATCACTGATATTTGGAACACTGTTCATAACATTTGGTATTCCGGTGCCTTTGCTGCTGAATTTTGGACTTGATATAGTTCAGTATGTCTTATTTCCAACCCTTCAAGTTTCGCTTGATTTGGAGTTCCTTAGCAAAAGTTATAGTGAAAACCGTTTAAGGTGTTGTTTCAAGGTGTACCCAAACCAAGAATTGTCCCCTTTGATACCAAATGTTATGAAAAAAATACTTAAAATAACATGATAAACCATCATACACACCATGTACACCAACTATGAGTGTGGAGCACAATGCCCAAAGATAATACTGATGAGTTACATAATAACCCCTTATACATTAGGAGAACAACTCCCATATAACCCAAGTACATCCATATAACCAAATCATAAGTATATGATAACAACTTTGTTGACCTCTATCTATACATATTCTCACTCATTTCCCATGTGGGCCCACTATTAGGCCGATCCCTAAATAATCTGAGTCTGGCAAATACTAAAAACAGTGAAATTGTAACAAAACAACAGAAATGATTGTACCAGAAAACAATGGATTCACTACTAACAACAGACAAGTCAAATGCTTTACCAACAATCTCTTTGATAGCCAGATTTAGCAGCATCAATAACAGGTGAAAAACACAACAGCGGTTAGTAACAACACACGGTTGCTCAAAAATCCTCAGCACATACCATCTTAAAATATCCTAAGAAAGTGTACATTCCAACTCAGGTCAAATCCAAGGTAGCGTGCACTGTGGACGTTGCTCTTGGCCCAAACAGTCTCTTCCAGACTACCTGCAATAGCACTCTTCCCCTAGAAGTTATTTTTTTATTCTAAAGCCTAAAAGCTTTTTTATAACAAAAACTCACTTTTTACTTAATTAGACTGATCGAGGTAATTAAACTAATTGCCATGATTTATTTAATTGACGAACTGACTGGCCCTTTTTATCGATTCCCATTTTTTTAACGACAGACTGACATAATCTACTGATTGGCATAATTAATCTGATTGAATCACTGACACATTGATTAATTACTTTTTATGATGTGACTGATTTTTGTCTGTGAGTACCCATAATTAGCGCTGAAAATGATTATCTGCATTGTAATAGTTCCCCTCTTGTGCTTGTAGATCTTTCCTCTATCTGGCGGCAGTCCATGGGGTAGATCTTGGAAGACATCTATAAATTCATCAATCAGTTGTTGCACCTCTTTTTATATTGCTGTTTTTTGAGTCATTGAATTACACTGGAAGATGAAACATGGTTTGCTCTTAGAAAGCTGATTTGATATTTTGTTTGCTGAAATCAATTTGTTTTCACTCAGCTGCAGTCCTTTAATAATGATCAGCTGCTGTCATTCCTCAAATTTTAGGTATAGCTCCAGATTCATACGGAATTTACCGAAATTCTTCAACCACTGAGCTCCTATGACCACATCAGCACCTCATAGAGCCACAACATAAAAATCAGAGCTTAATTCATAGCTTTCTAACTGCAATATCATCCCTCTGATCATATCTTTGCAATCCATCATACTGTTATTGGCCATGGATACCTGGAGATTTTGTAATGGGAGAACTTTTAGGTTCACAGAAGTCACCACAGCTCCACCCTTCACTTTGATTTTTACCCTTAGAGTATGGTATTGAGTAATTCACAACATGGCAGCCAAGGAGACAGTTGGTATTTGTTGTTCTTGGTCTTTTTCATCCACAGTGTGTCCTCCACAGCTGTTGATTCCTCTTGAAAGCTATCAACTGCTTCCGGATGTTTTTCCTTGACAATCTCACTCATATGAATCTTTCTGGAAGCCTTGTATTTGTGTCCCTTGAACCAGGTTTATTTGGAAGTGCAACAGAGCCACAACATAAAAATCATCAAAAACATTAGGGTCCTAAACTTTGGCTTTTGATGGGTATTCAGGATTGGAGAGGAGTTGGGTTCTTCATTAACTTTAGAGTTGACTTCTGCTGCTAAACCAGTTGTAGATTGACTACTAAAAGCTACTGAATAGACCTTTGCTTGTTGAAGTTACTAAGCTTCAAAGCCATTAACATGCCCCTTGATGGATTCATTCAAGACTGAGAGGAGTATTTTCCACTAGCAAGTTGGCTTGGTGAAATTCCCTTGAGTAATATGCCACGATGCCTTGTTGTTTTATGTTATTGAGGGCTAATAAACTGTCTTTTTGGGTATAACCCTCAAGAGTCAAAATTATGATATCACAGTCACAAATTGGTCCTAGCTGGTTATTTCTGGTTAGCTGTCCCTTTCCTTGTAGCACTCCTCCCACTGTCATTCAATCATTTTCCACCAGTCAAATGCTGGCCCTTCAAGGTGCAATGTGGCAAACTGATTTTTTTGGTAATTCTCCAGAGAGTTTAAAGAACCGAGACAACTTGCTTATCCATGGTCTTGGCTTAATAACTTTGCTAGAGCCATCAAACATAGGAACGAGAATCTTCTTAATTAGCCTTTGATTTATGTGGTTCCCTCCCTGTTTTGCTCGGTTGCCTTGGTTGTCTCCACTTCTATTATGGTTTCTACCAAAAGGGTTTGCTTCCCTCCTCTGATTACGGAGTTTTGTCCAATCATCTTCTTCACTACTCTCATTTCCTTGTTTCCTTCTGTCCAATATCAGAGTTTGCAGGGTTTGATTTATATGCTCCACACTGTTGTTTAATTTCTCCAAGAGAGTTCTTAGGACTTCTTATGTCGATAATGCAATTTCTGATTTCAGGTTATCTTCTCCATTAACCAAGTATGAAGCCATGGTGGATGTCTGAAAAAATACCACAAGAAAGTGGCTCTGATACCACTGATATTCCAAAACTCGAAAGCTTATATGTTTTTCTGTCTTTTATTTTTCAAAGAAAAAACATGAATCTGGAAAATGATAACAACAACAAAACAGTAAGAAAACAACAGAAACCATTGTAACAGAAAACAATGGATTCACTACTAACAACAGATAATTCAAATGCTTTACCAACAGTATCTTTGATAGAAGATTCACAACAATAATAGGGAAAAAATACAGCAGCAGCTAGTAACAACACTTGATTGCCCAAAAATCCTCAGCATATACAATCTGAAAACAACTAGAGAAGGTGTGGATGCCAACTTGGAATAACTTGAGAACATCTATTTGATATTTGTTGACCGCCTATTCAACTAGGGGGTCAACTCCATGTACCATGAAGATATGCATCATCAGATGCTACCAAGTCAAAGACTTACTAGTTCTACAAAGCAATTTTGGCCTTCAACACATATTTTTGTAATAGAATTTCCGCTCCCCTGCGTGGGATAATAATGTAATAGGTATGCATGGATCATAGTTAGGTCAATTACCTTAGGAATTCATCATTAGAGGAGTCCCTGTAATGTCCCCACTTTGGGACATCATTATATTACACAGTGTTATGATGACCAGGGTAGCCAGTTGGAGATTATAGCGAGTACAGGGATTATTGAGAGGCATTTTGGGGTCCGGCTTGCATCGCTCATCCCATTTCATCATTATGATCCATTCTGCACAGGTTGGCTTTGGTTTCGTTGCATTCCGACGATTTCCATGATTCTGAGTATTTTGAGCTATAAGTTAATTAAATTCACTGAAGAGGTCATTTTGGGCACATTACTTGGAGGAACCTCTCAGTGTAATAGCTCATTGGAATCGAGAGGAGAAACACTACAGGATGGGATGGTGAGAAGTGACTTTCAGTGGCCAAGGAAGCCACAAGGAGAGATAAGGCGCTTTTCATAGGTAAAAAGGTTAATTAATTAATTAAAGTGATTTAATTAATTAATTAATTATTAATAATATGCAAGTCACTTTGGAGGAACAAGGTGAGCAGGAAGTATAAAGGAAAGAAAGGACCTCTATTCATTCATTCATGTATGTTTATCATTTGGATATCTGGCTTCTAGCTAGAAGGCCCATCTCTTGGGGGTTTTGAGGGTTTTGACTTAACAAACCCTAGAGGACGATTCGGTGGTGAAAAATTCCACCTAGCTTGTCCCAAGCTTGGTCTCAGGGATTCAATACTCTCCCACACCATTCTAGTTCGGATCTACATCAGTGCAGGGGGGTTCTACACCAGCCACGGGCACAGGAAAGGAAGGAGGGTGCACCATTGGGGGTTTCCGGTAAGGGGGGTGCACCATTCTTTGAGGGAAGTTCATTCCAAGGGATTGGAAGGGCTTCAACAGATTCTAGCACCTGGGTTTTCATTGCAAGGGCTTGGCCATTAGATCTAGTGCATTCCGGAGGAGTTTCATGTGCCATTTGGTTAATTGGATGCATTGGACGAATTGGAGAGGAGGGCAATTTTGAGATTCAAATCTATTCAGTTTGGAGGGGTTATACTTCAGATCTGACCCTGAGACTTCACCCAGTGACTTGCAGTGTCCCGATCTACCTTTCTAGCGAGTTTTAAGGCATTTGGAGGCCTCCTTCATCAGGGCCGAAATTGTAGGGTTTGGCAGTTTTCAGGAGGGCGCAACTTCATTGGAGGATTCAGCATTTGGAGGAGTTTCCCTTGGTATTTCGGTTTGAGATTTTAGGAGGGGACTCTACACCTCTCGATCTACAATTTGGCATCTTCATTGGACTCATTTGGGGGCTTCTTCAACTGGGCCGAATTATTGAGGGTCTTAGTCATCTACCAGAGCGTGGATTTTCCTGTTGGGAGGTTTGGTGTTGCATACGGCCTAGATCTCTACTTGTATTCAGTCTTCATCGTGTATCCAGCCTTTGGAGGCTTATAGTATCTTCTTGGAGCATTTTGTAGCAACTCCTATTATGTTATTGGATCCATCTGTTGAACATTCCAGATCGGCATCTTCATTGTATCAAGTTCTCTTACTATTATGAATAAGATCAGATCTGAGGCATTTTTGGGTTGTCTATTATATTGTTGATCTTGCTTATGGTTGAGGTATGTTCCATCATTGTATCTTCTTGTTTATTGCTGCAAAACACATTAAAATCATCAGTAAAACCCTAAGCGCAACCTAAGAGACAAGAATAAGCAAAGTGTTTGACGAAATGCCACAACCACCAAAAGTTTAAAAAGACACCCAAAACCGTGATGTTCTGAGCATATTGGCTTGGGAACATTACAGTGGTATCAGAGCTTAAAATCCTGCCAGCCTGAGGGTCTTCCATAAGGAGAGATGGATGTGTGGGATTTTATAGGAAGGATTGTTGATTGTGAGAGGGAATATCAAACCCTCAATGAGAATCTCAGAGGTCTAATAACATTCCATCATTTTGTATCCTATAAAAATCCTAGTTGGAGAAATGATAAGGTTACACATTGGATTGGCATAGTAGAGGAAAAGAGAGCCAGAGAAGCTAGATGGGAAAGGGATGATATATACTTTGAGATAACATGTTTGGAGATAAAATATTCTGCCCTTAGCAAGGAAACTAGGGCCCAAATAACCTTCCCACAGTATGTAGCCTTAAGAAATCCCAGTTGGAGTGAAGAGGATGTTTTACACGGGGTCATCGTAGCAAAGGAAAAGAGAGCAGCAACAGCTAGATGGTTGGAAGAATAGAGGAACCCCACACCCATTAGGAGCATGCAGCTTTGCTATAGTTTCAAGGTGCCTTGGGGACAGCAGGTCCAATAGCCACAGGTACTTCAGTTTGAGGATCCAGGAGTGGAGGATCCAGTATATATACAGGGAGCAGTCAGGCAAGGTTATCATAGTGCAGTGCCAGCATGGTGATCTTCGACAGAGTCTAGCATGGGACCCAGGGATTGCAGGGTTGAGCATTTCACTGACTAATAGGGACAAGTGGACTGTTGCAGGGGAAAGTTGTTTTTACTTTCCATTGAGATTTAGTATTGAGGAGAGCCCATCTCTTGAGGGTGTCTCACGGAGGTCTTACAATACTTCATCCTGGCATCAGCATGTACAGTTGATGGAGGTCGTGTTGATCTTGGTAGGGACTTGGAGGATGGACTCATTCTGGGGTGAGGCCAGGTGTCATGTGCAGAAGATTCACAGAGTTGATATATTTCAGGACTATGCTTCACAGGATATTGCAATTCACTTCCTGATATGGGATCCATCGGGTGGAGTGTATGATTGTTCATATTTGGATGGGTTCTACGGTGTGTCCTACAGGTGGACGTGGGATCCTGGAATTATATTTGGAGAGATTTGGTTATTTCTTGAGGACAAACAATTTTCTAGCAGGGAGGACTGTAATGCCCCCACTTTGGGACATCATTATATTACACAGTGTTATGATGACCAGGGTAGCCAATTGGAGATTATAGAGAGTACAGGGATTATTGAGAGGCATTTTGGGGTTCGTCTTGCATCGCTCATCCCATTTCATCATTATGATCCATTCCGCACAGGTTGGCTTTGGTTCCGTTGCATTCTGACAATTTCCATGATTCTGAGTATTTTGACCTATTAGTTAATTAAATTCACTGAAGAGGTCATTTTGGGCACATTACTTGTAGGAACCTCTCAGTGTAATAGCTCATTGGAATCGGGAGGAGCAACACTACAGGATGGGATGGTGAGAAGTGACTTTCAGTGGCCAGGGAAGCCACAAGGAGAGATAAGGTGTTTTTCAGAGGTATAAAGGTTAATTAATTAATTCAAGTGATTTAATTAATTAATTAAATATTAATAAAATGAAGGTCACTTTGGAGGGACAAGGTGAGAAGGAAGTATAAAGGAAAGGCAAGGGCCTCTATTCATTCATTCATGTATGTTTATCATTTGGATATTTGGCTTCTAGCTAGAGGGCCCATCTCTTGAGGGTTTTGAGGGTTTTGACTTAACAAACCCTAGAGGACGATTCGGTGGTGAAAGATTCCACCTAGCTTGTCCCAAGCTTGGTCTCGGGGATGCAATACTCTCCCACACCATTCTAGTTCGGATCTACATCAGTGCAGGGGGGTTTTACACCAGCCATGGGCACAGAAAAGGAAGGAGGGCGCACCATTGGGGCTTTCTCGCAAGGAGGGCGCACCATTCTTTGAGGGAAGTTCATTCCAAGGGATTGGAAGGGCTTCGGCAGATTCTAGCACCTAGGTTTCAATTGCAGATGCTTGGCCATTAGATCTAGTGCATTCCGGAGGAGTTTCATGTGCCATTTGGTTTATTGTATGCATTGGACGAATTGGAGAGAAGGAGGACAATTTTGAGATTCAGATCTATTCAGTTTGGAGGGGTTATACTTCAGATCTGACCCTGAGACTTCACCTAGTGACTTGCAGTGTCCCGATCTACCTTTCTAATGAGTTTCAGGGCATTTAGAGGCCTCCTTCATCAGGGCCGAAATTGTAGGGTTTGGCAGTTTTCAGGAGGGCGCAATTTCATTGGAGGATTCAACATTTGGAGGAGTTTCCCTTGGTATTTCGGTTTGAGATTTTAGGAGGGGACTCTACACCTCTCAATCTACAGTTTGGCATCTTCATTGGACTCATTTGGGGGCTTCTTCAGTTGGGTCGAATTATTGAGGGTTTTAGTCATCTACCAGAGCGTGGCTTTTCATGTTGGGGGGTTTGGTATGGCATACGGCCTAGATCTCTACTTATATTCAGTCTTCATCGTGTATCCAGCCTTTGGATGTTTATAGTATCTTCTTGAAGCATTTTGTAGCAGCTCCTATTATGTTATTGGATCCATCTATTGAGCATTCTAGATCGGCATCTTCATTGTATCAGGTTCTCTTACTATTATGAATAAGATCAAATCTAAGGCATTTTTGGGTTGTCTAATATATTGTTGATCTTGCTTATGGTTGAGGTATGTTCCATCATTGTATATTCTTGTTTATTGATGCAAAATACATTAAAATCATCAGTAAAACCCTAAGCACAACCTAAGAGACAAGAATAAGCAAAGTGTTTGACGAAATGCCACAACCACCAAAAGTTTAAAAAGACACTCAAAACCGTGATGTTCTGGGCATATTGGCTTGGGAACATTACAGTCCCTTACACTAAGTGTTTTTTTCCTCAGGTTATTAATTTGGCCTAACCAGCCTTATTAATTTCCCTTGAGTTTTTCACTCCCACAATAATTCCTCCAAAGTGGTGAAAGGTGTTCTAATGGTTTATCCCTCTGGTAGCTAGTGTTTAGGAATGTTGTAAATGACCAAGTAAGACATCTTTGAAAGTTTTGTGGAATTCCGTCGAATCTAGATAGGTTTTTTTAAATTTATTAAAATTGCCTAAGTTGGGTAATTCTAATTAAAATTTGATAAAAAAATGTAAAAACTAGGTCCTTGGGATTTCTGATAGGGGTATTTGTACTCAAAAGAAATGGAATGAGACCCTCTATACCTTTGGACCAAGTTTCAACTCAATTAGACAAGTTTTGCTAGGTGTTTGTCAATGAGGAGTCTTAGTCAGTCAAAAACAACAATTTAATTGCTAGTCATGACATAGTCAAAATGTTATTTTTTGTAAAATTGAGCTAAATGGTTAGATTAAAGGTGGGAGATGATGTCTAAACTTTAGGCTATCCTATCCTAACCCCTTTCCTAACCTTTTACACCCCCTTACTCTTACCCTCACTTTTTCACTTGCTCCCCAAGGAAAGTTGTGCCCCCCTTGAGGAAGTCAATGTCCCAACTTAAAAATTAAAGTGGGATGAGCCCCCTAACCCCTAGTGCGCCCTTCCTAGCCCCTAATCATAGTGTTGGGTGGTCTAAAAGGGGATTACCCATCCCCCTCACTCATCCCTCATCCCCCTCACCTCTCCAAAACCCTAAAAGTGAGCCCTCCTTCATATGATCACTATTTCTTGGGTGTTGACACTTGTCTTGCATCCAAGAGGGGTAACTTTTCCTCTCCAAGTATAAATGAAAGCCCTATCTCCCTCATTTCCTCACCAATTCTATTGCTACTGTTAAGCTACCCATTTTTCTCCTCACTCTCCTCATCTCTCCCATCTTGCTCTCATCCACTCTCTTGCTCTCACATTTGGAGAGGAACTTGTAGCAACTAGTTGCTGCAACTTTCTACTGGTTAATAGAAGGCTTTGGAGGACCAATGGTGTGTCAAAGATATGTCTTGGTGCACTTGTGATTGGAGGTGATTTGTTATTTGTTGACACATTCTTAGGGTATAGAGTAAATTTCCCAAGAAAATTAGTTTGCTTGGGTAGATTTCCAATAGTGTGGTTGTGAATCTAAGTGAGTAGAGTAGTAGGTTAGCAAACTAGTTTGTTTTCTCTATCTTACTTGCTCTCCATTTGCTCTCATCTTGTAGATTGTTTCACAAGTTTGCAGGTTATCTCAAGGGTTTGCAAGGCTTGCTTTGAGTTGGAAGCTTGCTTTCATAACCCATCTTGAGCCTCTTTAGTTTCTAATAATTATTTCTGTTCATTTCATTTATGAATTTTGGGTTATATAACACTTAGAATAGGTCACTTAAACTATTTATCTTGTTGAAATTTGTATGCAGAAAATTTCTGTGTAAAAAAAGAAATTTTCTTTCACTTTGTGTGTGTTTTGCAACATTTCCAGCAAACATTTGCTTGCTGTTTTTTGCATATTCTCAACAGTATAAGGGGAAGTGCTGCCAAAATTAGGCCACAAAACACTCAAGGAGAGCCTCACATTGTTGGGTAACAATACCCATCTCTTCATCTTCTTTCTCTAGCATTGTAAGCAAGCCCAAGGAAGTCCCTAAGAGGCTTGCATTTCTTGTTTATAATTTTCTACAATTTATCATTTAGTTTGTGCCTACATCTTGGTGTGAGCTTGGCTTAGCCAACCCCCAAAACCATAAGGCTAGGTTAGTCTTTTAATTTCTACAATATTTTATTTATTTGTTTGCCCCACTTGTCATTAGGACAAGGTTGCGTGGCTAGTTTTATTTCAGCATTTTACTTCGTTTTATTCCAACCCTCTTTGGCACTGTTGACCGCCTATTCAACTAGGGGGTCAATTCCATGTGCCATTAAGAGATGCATCATCAGATGCTAATATGTCGAAGACAGTTTGGTTCTACTAGGCAATTTATGCCTTCAACACAAGTTTTTGTAAACGGAATTTCCGCACCCCTGCGTGGGTTAATAATGTAATAGGTCTGCATGAGTCATAGTTAGGTCAGCTACCTGGGGATCTATTCATTAGGAGAGTTCCTTTCACCGAGGGTTTTTTATTCTCAGGTTATTAATTGGGCTTTTCAACCTTATTAATCTCCCTTGAGTTTTTCCCTCACACCAACAATAATTCCTCCAATGTGGTGAAGGGCGTTCTAACAAAGTGGTCTTCTGGTAGCTAGTGTTTAGGAATGATGTAAATGATCATGCAAGACATCTTAGAAAGTTTCACGGAATTTCGTCGAGTCTAGATAAGTTTTTTTTAATTAATTAAATTTCATTAATTTTCCTAAGGTTGGGAATTTAATTATTTAATTAATTAATTGTTTTTGAGCAATTACTGTAAAAACTAGGTCCTTGGGTTTTGGATAAGGGTATTTGTGCTCAAATAAAATGGAAAGGCACCCCCTATGCCCTTGTACCAAGTTTCAACTCAGTCAGACAACTTTTGCTAGGTGTTTGTCCACCCGGAGTGTCGGTCAGTCAAAACAACAATTTTTATTGCTAAGTCAAAATGTAATTTTTGTAATTTTTGAGTTAATGGAGTAATGTATAGATGGAAAAGGGAAAGAAAGATGATTCCTAACCTACCCAACCCACCTCCTAACCTATACACACCCCCTCACCCACTCACTTGCTAAAACACCCACGCCCCTAGGGGGATTTGCACCCCCCCTCACATGGAAACCTTTGAAACACCACTTATTTGAGTTGTGGGGCCCCTCCCATGAGTAGTGCGCCCTTCCTATCCTACCACCTCACTATTTGCTTGTCCCCGCACTCCACCTCACATTCCAACTCATCAATCGTCACCCAAACCCTAAGTGGTGCGCCCCTCTCCTTGGGATGCTCTCTTTGGCTTGGTATGTGACACTTGGATCTCATCCAAGAGGGGTGAGTTTGTCTCTCCAAGCATAACTAGAGCCTCTCCTCACTCATTTCTTCACCATTCTTTGAGCTAGTGTTACTCTACTGAAATTTCGCCCAATCTCTTTTGCTCTTTGCCTCTTGCTTCCATCCCATTTTCTCTTGAGAGTCTTGGAGCAACTTGTTGCTGCAACACTCTCCCCTTTGGATTAATAAAAATGCTTTGGAGGAGTTGGAGTAATCAAGAGTATTCTGATGGACTTCTTGCATATGAGGTGACATTGTTCATTTTTGCATATGGTGTAGTGTTGTGTAGATCTTTGGTAAAGTAGTTTACTTGAGTAGATTAGCAAAGAGTATTATTGCTAGTCTATACACGTTGGGTAGCTAGTGGTGTGAAGTATTTCATATTGTTATCTTATTCATGCATGTTATCTATTTGTATACCTCACATATTGCTTGAGTTTTACAAGTTTGCCTCAAGGGATTTTTGGGATAGCCTCAAGGAGGAGTCCTCCCTCAAAGCCCTTTAAAACTCCATGCTTTGCTTAGTCTAATTTTCTGTTCTATTTCATCATATTTTTCAGTTTGATAACCATCTTAGATAGGTCATCTAAATCTTATTTTACTTGGATAATTTTGTGTGGAAAATTTCTACCTAAAATCATAAATTTTTCGTAACATTTCTTGTGTTGTGCAGCATTTCCAGCAAGCAATAGCTTGCTGGTTTTTGCAGGATCTTACCAAGGACAATGGGTTATGCTGTCCACATTAGTCCATACAACACTTCAAGAGCTTCTCCACTAGTTGGGTAACGAATCTCTTCTTCTATCTATTCATTTCTAGCATTGTAGCAAGCCCCTGGGAAGTTCCCTTGAGGCTTGCACTCTCTTGTTTCTATTTCATTCATTGTAACTCAACTTTTGCAAGTTAGTTTTCTGCCTACACCTTGGGAGAGAGATTGGCTTAGCCAATCCCCCAATATCGTTTGGCTAGGACTTAATCTAATTTCATTATTGGTTATTCTTTTGCCCCACTTGTCATTAGGACAAGGTTGTGTGGCTAACTTGTTTTAAATAATAGTTACATTTCTCTTTCCAACCCTCTTTGGCACAACATTGGTAGGTTTGCCTCCACCTTGTGTCATTGTGAGTGGTTTTCTTGTTCTTTTGCAAAGTTTTGCTTAACTAATTGTCTACACCTTGGGAGAGAAATCCCCAAAATCGTATGGCTAGGTAATCATGTGTTGATGGTTATTATGCTCATGGATTAAAATTCTCTAGAGTAGTCATCACACATCATTGATCTTAGCTTAAACCCTCAAGGCATAGTTTCCCTTTCATGCTCTAGTTTTTATCAAGTGCAATCTCTCATGGTTTATATGCTTTGGAAGTGATCCTTTAAATCTACAATTCACTTATCTCTTAAGGCATTTGCCATCCATTACGTTAAATCAGATGTAGAGCATGTACATGGTGTAGATCTTAGTTTTCTTTTCAGCAAATCTTATTCATTTTCTTAGCATGCTTTTTAAATGGATTAAATTACATGGCTAAATGGTGATCACATAAAGCAATTTTCTGTTATAGTTGATAAGTTGTTCTTGTCTTTCACTTTACTTTTTCTTTCAAGTTTACATGCATACATGGTTAAGTGGATGATGATGTGAATGATCTTTACTTTCAGCTCTTCTTTACATGTTTTGGATGTGTTCATAAGCTTCAATTTCATAATCTGCAACACACTTTTCACAGTCATTTAAGTTTCGGTTTTGGGCATTATTCACTATTTTTGGGCACTTAAAAAATCATCAAAACACTCACCAACACATCTTAAAACTTAGTCCTAAGCCTTAATAATATATTAGACCAACTAGGACACTTAAAATCCACCATCTTCAACATCTAAAATGGGAATTGAGGAGGGCAACGAAAGGTGATAGGCCGGGGACAGTTTCACGGCATGAAGGAGTGTCCTTTCCGTAAAAACTCAATTCTTTGGGATGACCTGTGAAGCTAGGGTGGGCCTTGTTGCCTTCACTTTGTAATGTCCCTTTCCAAATAGGAGCTCTAGAGAGGAGGCTTAATGGTCTAAACCGCCCCGTTAGGCTATAGCCAGGGCCAAAGAGGGGTAAACAGGGTTACTAGAGGTCACTCCAGTCACATGTGTTATATTCGGAAAGTGACATTGAGCTAAAAAGGGTTAAAAGTGATTTTAAGTCATTATGAGCTGAAAATAAAAGTCAACAGTGAATTAGGTTTCAACAGTGATTTAGGGTTTTGGAAGTCAACAGTGAATTAGGGTTTCAGCATGATTTAGGGTTTTGGAAAGTTATAAAGGAAGGGTCAACGACCTAATTCATCATTTATGCAGATTATGACTTGTCATTGAGGAGAAGAGGCGCATCTCAGGAGAGATAGTTCAGTGGATTCCAAGAGGAAGACACCAGTGGCTGATTTCGGTGTTGAGAGACACACCCTAGTCAGCGGAAAGATCATTCAGGTCTTCCATCATTCTTCAGCAGCAATTACACAGTGTTCAGTAGCAAGGGCGCATTCATCCAGAGTGAGGGCGCAAGCTTCTGAGAGGGTTTTTAGTCGACTTATCCCATCCAAGGAGAATTCCGAGATTTCCCTCCGACCCATTTGAGAGGAGGGAAAGGCGCATCATTTGCCTGGTTCCTCATTAGATTCCGACGGAGGAATCAACTGGGACACATTTTCCAGACTTGAGCGTGCGACACTTTTGGCGGGCACATTTGGGGTTCCAGAGCGAGCATCAAACCAGATTCAGGGAAACCCTTCCGACCCATTTCCCAGTAGACCAAGGCGGTCGTTTTGAGACATATCTCGTTCGATTCAGACGGTGGAATCACTAGGACGCATTTTGCCAGAAGAAGAGGGGCGCATTGCCCCCAGGGGTATCCATCTGGGGTCTAGATTCATCAGCAGAGGGGTCCGACAAATACCAATACTGAGGACTAGAGCAAGGCGTATCATTCAGGACAGTTTCTAGGCCATTTCGAGAAGTATAGCTCCCAGGGAAAACTTTCTAGACTTCCAGCACTTATCGTCAGAGTTGTCATAGTCCCAGCGCATCCATCAATTCCGCAGTGCTCCCATATTCCGGGTATTATCTTTTAGTTGCTTATTTGTATTTCGGCTAAGATCCCTTGTCTGTTGATCTAGTCCAGTATTGTCAGTTTATTCAGCCACATTCGACCATTTTGTAATCCACAGAGATATCATAATACAAACTTTGCAGTCCTTTGCCGCATTTATTATTTGTATGATCATTTATATGTTGTAAACCATTGATCCTACACACAAATTAACAGTGTTTCCTAGACTAGCCAAGTCAAGAACATTACACACTTCTTGAGCATCCAGTAGCTATTTGGCAATAGGAGAAGGAGGATTAAGGTTTGACACTTAGTTATGAGGGTAACTAAAATCTTTAAAATCTTTAAGCAACTCCTAACAACTTAGTCTTCTAGGCAATCACTCTTTGGGTACATCTTATGGTTGTTTAGAACACTAGTTGCAAGCACATTTGTCATTTATCTTTCATGCAAGTTATGGTTTGATTATCTAAGTGTTGAGCTCTTTAAGTTTGTTAAGCATCTGTCTTTCATATTTCATATCATTTATGCTCTTTATGGTGTGATCCAACAAGAGATAGCGCATCCCACTTGGAGGCATCATCTTGTTGGATCTTGAGTGCTTATTGGTTTCCATTGAGAAGCAGTCCAATTGTTATTGGGGCATGCTTGGCCTTATGTGAATGATCTTCATGTTTTGAATATCTTGGAATTCTCACATTTAAGTACTTGGTTAATCTTGTTTATTTGTAATTTGTGTATCTCACATATATTGTTCATAATTGTTGCAACATCTTTCATTCATTGATGTAAGTACTTGTATCTATTTTGTTGTGGAGTAGTTGTAATTTTGTAATCTTTGTAATCTTTTGTAATCAACCTCCTTGAACATAGTTGACCCCTTTGCCCAACCTTAGGCACTAGTCATAGTTGACTTAGGAAAGGGTTTTGCTTGGCATAAGCTATTGTGCATATTGCATTTGTTGCCTTTACATCATAGGTTAGTACTCCCCCCAGACTTCTAATCAATTAAAACCAACTCCAAGAACATAAACGTTAAATCATATCTAGTACTTAGGGTCTACCCCCCTTGGCTTTCCTAGGAGTAAGCCTAGAAGGAAGAGGTTCCAGTCAAGGTGACAGTGTGGACTGTGAACCATGGCATTGTGCCTCCAAGGACACACTAAGTGAGTTGGACTTTGCTCACGTTTGCAAGTGTGTATTAGGATGGCAACAGGCACAAAATAGGAAGACTTGCCTTCACCTTGTGCCATTGTATGTGGTTTTCTTAGTTTAGTTCTATTCTTTCAAACATTTCATATTTACTGTTGCCTACACCTTGGAGTGAGCTTGGCCTAGCCAACCCCCAAAATTGTATGGCTAGTTTTAATGGTTTACTTCTCATATGCTAAATGGTTAAAATTATCTAGAAGTAGAAGTAACACCTTAATAGTAGTTTAAGCCCATTGATGCATAGTGATCTATTGATGCTATCTTAGTCTTTTCATTGCAAACTTCAATTATTTCAAGTACTTGTTTTTATTTCCTAATATTACACAGACACTTCTATTTCTTGCAAGTATCATGGGCATGGCATAAATGGTTTAAGGAAACAATATCTTTCCTTTCTTCCAAGTTTAAAGTTCTAATCTTTTCATGCTATTTAAAGTTATACATTGTGATTAAGAACTTTCATTTCTTGCAAGCAAGCAATTTCATTTTTGTTCAAGCACTCAACTTTTTGGCAAGCAACATCTTGTCTAACACATACACTAACTTAATTTATCTTAGTTCATAGCCCTAAATTTTATTAGACATAATAGGGCACTCACCATTGAGCCAACTTTGCCATTTAAATGGGGATTGAAAGGAAGAAATGAAATGTGATAGGTCAGGGACAATCTCACGGCACTCAACGTCCTTTCCGGGAGTACTTATTTCCTTGGGTTGACCTGTGGAGTTAGGGTGGGGCCTTGTTTGCCTCACTTCTTGAGCACCCAACGACTACTTGGAACAAGCGGGGGAAGTCTTGAGGTTGACACTTAGATGGGATTCACTCTTTAACTTAAAAAACTTTAATAATCCTTAATCCACTCAACCTTGGGGCACTCACTTTGGCACTTACACTCTTTATGGTTGACATTTAGATCTTGCAAGATTTTCACTTTCAAGTTATTTTCATGCAAGTATTTCAATGTTGTGGATAATTAACTAAGTGGTTTCATTGAGTTGTGCCCTTTGTTGATATTATGGTAGCTGCGGGAGGTATTTACCTCCACGTGTAAACCTGACGAGAATAGAATATCCCGGGAAGCAAGAAGAAACCCTAATGAGTTGGCTAATAACTCTAGAAGACAAGTCAGCTCAAGAGGATAATTGATATTAGGTTATTATCCTACAAGAGAAGAAGTCGGCCAGAAGAAATAATATATCCTAAACAGATAGATACCCAGAATGAGAAGTCGACCCAGGCAGTTAGCCAGAATCAGTATAAATATAGGAGGCCAGTCTTCATTCTGGCAGGCATTTCTCAGAATTGCAGAGCAGCACTTGTGCACACTGCAGTTGCCCAGTTTGTGCACAGGTTTGGAGGAGAGTTGTCGTTGCAGCTGTTGCAGCTAGCACATTCCATTTTGGCTTAGACTATTTCTTGATTATGGTTTGGACTATCTAATCAGCTCTTGTTGGTGCGCTATCCTTGGGGAAAGGTGTGCTACCCTTTGCTTGGCTATCTATCCTAGGGTTTGCTTCTGGAGTGATTCTCTGTCAAGGTTAAGGTGCTCGAAGGGTGGCTTCAGCCTATGGTTGGGTGACAATAGTGATATTGTCTATGGTAAAACGAGCACATCCATTATATTCTAACAGGTTATGGGCCCACACCTCCTTCATTCAGTCTAACCGCAAGAAGGAAACATAGCCATAAGGATATTAATCTCGTTGAAGAACTGCCGCTAGGGTTTCTAGTAGGAGCAGTCACCAAAGCACTGCCGTTAAGGTTACTAGCAGGTGCAGTTGCAGAAACCCTAATCCTCTCGTTGAGGCACCTTAAGTGAAGGGATTGACCTAATTTTTGGACAGATCAGTGCACCCTAGCCTAGAGCATCTCCTGGTACTCTCAGGAAGCCAAGACATCAAGTTTGAGTTTTTGGTCAAATCTAGGGTTGACCAAGTCAAAGAAGCCATGACTTACTCTATGAAGGCAGAGAATAAGTTAGATGGAGCTTCTAACTTCAAAGCGTGAAAGACAAGGATTGAACTCATCCTTGCCAAGAATAAAGTGTTGGATATCGTGAAAGGAAAGATCGTGGAACCAGAGTTTGAAGAAGGAAAAGAGAAGGAATCACAGAATGTTGCAGTTATGGAGAAGTTCAAAGACGGTGACATCAATGCCATGAGTATCATAGTGGACTCTATAAAAAACCACTTGATACCCTACATCTCCCATCTTGACTCATCGAAGAAGATGTACGATGCCCTAACAAACCTTTTCTCAGTCAGAAACATTGGACAAATAATGAGTCTGAAGAATGAGATCTGTGACATGAAGATGAATGATGATGACAACATAACATCATACTTTGTGAGAATCTCTCAGTTAATAGATCAACTACAAGTTATTGAAGAGATCATTTCAGAGAAGGAATTGGTAAACATAGTACTCAATGGTGTTCCCAGACATGGGATGCATTTGCCGCAAGCATGAACACAAGGAAGGAGTATCCTACATTTGAAGAACTTTGGACTTGCTGTGCTCAAGAAGAATCCAGGATCAGTGCAAAAGAGAAACCCCAAAATAAGTACGATGATCAAGCCTTCACAACAAGATTCAAGAATTTCAAGAACAAAAGGAAGTTTGGTTCAAGGAGGAAGCCAAAACAAGAGAAAGATATTTCAGAAATACAATGCTTCAACTGTCAAAAGTATGGTCACTACAAGAATCATTATCCTAAGCTAAAGAAAAGGAAGGGGACACACGAAGCATCAGTTGCCGAAGAAAAGGAACCTACTAAGAAGACCAAGCAACATAAAACATACTTCTTCTTCTAAAAGACAATGTAACAATACTCTTCTTAGTTCTTGTACATATCTTGTTTGCATAGTCTCTATACATATCTTGTATATCTATCTCTTAGAAGATAATATGTTCCAAGAAGAACTATACCTATGGAAGAACAACAAGATAAGGATTGTTATCATTATACAAGTCAGATAACACACATGAAAGGATGAAATACATCAAACAAATCATGTGGAAGCTATTACAAGATAAGCCGAAATCAGAATCAATCCTGAAGAGACTTAGAAGAAGCAAAGATAGAAAGAAGTGAGCAATCAAGAGGAAATTGGAGAAAGACTTATGACACTTTGCAAAAGACAATAAGGATGCAGACAGAAGCGTGGACTCTGTTAGATGGAGGGAGTCGATTATATATTTCCAAAAGAAAAACATGCACTCATACATGAAGAAAGGATTAGGAGGGAGCTAATCCTATGATCCATTGAAGATGATGAAGTATATATCCATGGTAGCAGCCATGAAAGGAAGTACGTGTTCAGTTCGACCTTAGAAGAAGTCTTCTTCAAAGAGAAGCCTTAAAGTATTCCTGGTTGTCCATCCACACCCATGCTCCTATAATGAAAGGAAGAAGTGGAATCTTTAGGGCATGGAATCTATAAGAAACTCCATGGACCCAAGAACTAAATAAAAACATTAGGAAGAACATGAAGATTCCAAGAGAGAAAGAGAAGCCAGAATAACCAGTCATTGTATTAAGAATCAAAAGATTACTAGCCTGATATGAAATCACTAAAAGCAATCAAGCAGAGGAACTGAAAGTTGTGATGAAGAATAGTGTATATATGCAAGCATTGCAAGATCCAGAACTAGAGGTTCTCCCAGATGGAGGGAGAAGACTATGATGATTACTTTTTCCAGTAAACCAGACATATCTCTACATGAGTCATTATATCATCCGCAATATCCATGGGTTGGAGTTCTACATCAGATGAATCCAAAGAATGTTCTCCAGAGAAATTGAACAAAGAGCGTTTGAAGAGCAACCTCAAGACTTTGAGGCATAGCAGAAAGAGACCCTTGTATGCAGATGGAAGAATATAACTTGGTGGAGCACCTCCAATGCACAACAGAAGCGTGGTGAGGATTTTTCTATAATAGAGATATTGTATCAAAATGATTACTCAGAAGATTAGGATGACGGATTGCCGATCCATGACAAATATCTCATGATGACAGAAGAAGTGTCGCATGGATATGTTCCATTTTGACCCTTACCACGATATCGTAAGCTAGCAGGAACCAAAAGGAATCCAACAATGATATACTTTATTGATCAGAGCTACATGAAGCCTTCAGAGAAAACCAGTGTTCCAGACCGAAGTACATTTGAAATCAAGCATTACATTATCCGTGATGAAGTCCAGAAAGCAGAAAGTGGTTCTCCAATACATATCTACACAGATGAGCAGATAAGCAGACATTTTGGTAAAGCTTCTATCCAAGATGAAAGAGTTTGCGTACGCAAGTTGGAGCTCGTGGGGACGACTTCCTTATTGAAAAAGGAAGAGATGACTCCCAGGTTGGGAGGGAGCACTGATGTGTTATTGATTGATGGATAGTCACTTTTCAGTTTGAAAAATGGTCCAGGATGAGCAGTTCCTTTCCAGTTCGGAAAGTGGTTTGAGATTTCTGACGGACAAGCATTTTCCAGTTCGGAAAATGGTCCAGATCGAACAGGCATTTTCGTAAAGAAAATGGTTCGATGGATTGTTGATGTACCATAGACAACGATTTCCCATTGTGGTTAACATGGGGAATGGTCTAGGGAAATCTCTCTTCTTGAGGGTTACTCAAGAAGATTGGCCCGCCTCGCCGGACAATGATTTCCCATTGTGGTTAACATGGGGAATGGTCCGTTTTGGAGGTTGGTGCAGGACAGTCATTTCCTTTGGAAATGGTCCGGACAGTCATTCCTTAGGGTGGGTTCATTCTCTCCAGGTTGCACTTTGTTTAGTGTCGGAGGAATGGCCTAGGGTGGGGAATGGTCCAGGTTCAGCAATCAGGGACATGCATTCCTTAGGGCAGACTCATTCTCTCCAAGTTACACTTTGTTTAGTGTCAAAGGAATGGCCCAGGGTGGGGAATGGTCCAGGCTCAGAAATTAGGACAGTTATTCTTCCTTGCTTGAGAAGAATAGTCCAGATATCTCATCATTGATAATTTACCTTCTTAGGGCAGATGTGAGTGGAAGAATGGCCCAGATGATTCAGTTTATATTATAACAATGTTTTTCTATGTAGGTTGATATCAGATGATTGTTATGGAGACTGTATGTCTCTGGACAGTAGACGTATGCTACTGTGGTGGATGTGTTCCACTGATTGTGACTATATGTCACTGATCAAGTATTTGTGTGCTACTTGGTGTGGCAGTGTACCACTGGATTGTAGTTGTGTACTACTATGGATAGACACAGTTGTGTTCTATTGAATGATATTGTTCTGATTGCCTTGCAGACTATCAGCAGTGTTGAAAATGATTATCAACTAGATGGATGATCAATGAACAGAGATTTCCCAGACAGAAAATGGTTCAGAACATTTACTCTTCTAGATTAGAAGAATGGCTCTTGTGTCACTCTGTGGAGTGAGTATCATGTCCGATTACTTAGATAGAGTATGGTTCCAAGAGATGATGCAATTGATGACACTGATGGTGATGATGGTGCTCATGATCTAGTCATGAGATAGTCTATACAACTATGTTGATGCTACCGGGTGAATGGTATATTTGTGCTCAAGACCATTACCTGTAATACCTCCCTAGCTAGGAGGGAGTTTTGATATTATGGTAGCTGCAGGAGGTATTTACCTCCACGTGTAAACCTAACAAGAATAGAATATTCCGGAAAGCAAGAAGAAACCCTAATGAGTTGGCTAATAACCCTAGAAGACAAGTCGACTCAAGAGGATAATTGATATTAGGTTATTATCCTACAAGAGAAGAAGTCGGTCAGAGGAAATAATATATACTAAACAGATAGATACCTAGAATGAGAAGTCGGCCCAGGCAGTTAGCCAGAATCAGTATAAATACAGGAGACCAGTCTTCATTCTGGCAGACATTTCTCAGAATTGCAGAGCAGCACCTGTGCGCACTACAATTGCCCAGTTTGAGCACAGGTTTGGAGGAGAGCTACCGTTGCAGCTGCTGCAGCTAGCACATTCCATTTTGGCTTGGACTATCTCTTGATTATGGTTTGGACTATCTAATCAGCTATTGTTGGTGTGCTATCCTTGGGGAAAGGGGCGCTACCCTTTGTTTGGCTATCTAGCATAGGTTTTTCTTCCAGAGTGACTCTCTGTCAAGGTTAAGGTGCTCGGAGGGTGGCTTCGTCCTATGGTTGGGTGACAATAGTGATATTGTCACCCATTACTTCTGTTAGAAAGTAATGGATGTGCTTGTTTAACCATAGACAATATAACAGTATTGTCACCCAACCATAGGCCGAAGCCACCCCCGAGCACCTTAACCTTGACAGAGAATGATTCTGGAAGCAAACCAATAGCCAACCAAGGCTAATGCATAAAGATAACCAAGACTGATCAGAAAGTCCAACCATAACCAACAAAAAGTCTGAGCCTAAACCAGGAAACCAGATTGCGGCAACTGTCGGCTACAACTGCTCCCCAGAATTGCGCACTAACCCAGTTTCTGCAGTGCGCACTTCTTCCCAGCTGAAATTCTGAGCTGTGTGTACAAAATGAGGTCTGGCTACTTGTATTTATACTGTTTCCTGAGCTGTCTGAGCCGACTTCTCATTCTGGAGACTAAATACTTAATATTAATTATTTCCTTGAGCCAACTTGCCTTCTAGGGTTATGTTCAATGCTTTAGGGTTAGTTCTTGCTTCCCAAAATATTCTATTCTTGTCAGAGTTACACGTGGAGGTAAATACCTCCCGCAGCTACCATAATATCAACACTCCATCCTAGCTAGGGAGGTATTGAAGGCAATGGTCTTGAGCACAAACATACCATTCAACCGGTAGCATCATCATAGCCATACAGGCTAGACCAGGATTAGATCATGAGCACCATCATCACTATCATCTGATAGCATCAATTGTATCATCTCTCGTAGGCATACTCTATCTGAGTAATCATGCATAATGTTGAATAAGTTACTCACTTCATAGAGTGATACAAGGACCATTCTTCTAATCCAGACATACGTCCTAGAAGAATGATTGTTCCAACAGATGCTAAAAGCTATGCCATGGACTACAGAGAACATTCCTATCGGAATGTCAGTCTAGGACTATTTTGTAATCAGGTCATATGTACTATAGAGATCTATCTCTACCTATATGACTTTAGAAAATATCAGTCCTGAACCATTTTTCTAATCGGGCCACAATCTATGCCTTAGGAAAATACTAGTGCATGACATGTCAACAAATTGTCAACCTGTCCACCAACAATCTGTTCTATCTGGACCATTCTCTGCCTGGAGAATGTCTGTCCATAAGCACACTGACTATCCATCTAGCTGATAATCATTTTCAACATGACTGATAGTCTACATGGAAGTTAGAACAATGTCATTCAATAGAACACAACAGTGTCTATTCATAGTAATACACAACTACAATCCAGTGGTACACTACCACACCAAGTAGAACACAGCTACTTAATCAGTGACACCTAGTCACAACCAGTGGAACACATCCACCACAGTAGCATACATCTATTGTCCAAAGACATACAGTCTCCATAGAAATCATATCATCTGATATCAACCTGCACAGAAAAACAATATCATGATATAAACTGAATCATTTGGGCCATTCTTCCACTCACATCTGTGAGATCTGGAAGAGCTTCTTCCCTCAGAAAGTAAAACATCAGCCATGAGTTATCTGGACTATTCTTCTCAAGCATAGAAGAATAACTGTCATGATTTCTAAGCCTGGACCATTCACCTATCTGGGCCATTCCTCCAACATTAAACAAAGTGCAACTTGGAGAGAATGAGTCTGCTCTAGGGAATGTCTGTCCCTGATTGTTGAACCTGGACCATTCACCTATCTGGGCCATTCCTCCGACACTAAACAAAGTGCAACCTGGAGAGATGAATCTTCCCTAGGGAATGATTGTCCGGACCATTTCCTAAGGAAATGACTGTCTTACACCATTCTCCAAAACGAGCCATTCTTCGAAACTGCTCACAATTGTGAGCTTCAAAAGAATCACTGCCCGGCGAGGCGGACCATTCTACTTGACCACTACTGAGAGTGACTGCCAAGAATAAAGACTGTCCTAGACCATTCCCCCACACTGGCCACAAGGGGAATCATTGTCTATGGTACATCAACAATCTATCGAACCATTTTCATTACGAAAAATGATTGTCCGATCTGGACCATTTTCCGAACTAGAAAATGCCTGTCCGTCAGAAATCTCAAACCACTTTCTGAACTAGAAAGAAACTGCTCATCCTGGACCATTTTTCGAACTGAAAAATGAATGTCCATAAATCAATAACACATCAGTGCTCCCTCCCAACCTGGGATTCATCTCTTCCTTTTTCAATAAGGAAGTCGTCTCCATTGTTGAAATAATGTAACTGCGAAGAGCATTCTTATTATTTTGTTATTTGATTAAATCCCCATTGTGGATTAATCATGTCATTATTATTATTTTTATTGTTAGGTTAATCCCCATTGAGGATTAACTAAGCCGGTAATTGTATAAGGACCAA
>JASDQU010687634.1:17926-39266 GCA_032191745.1 Picea mariana
TTGGGGGGTGTTGCCCATGAACCCCCGTGAAGGGGGGATCCCGCCCCCCTGTGACCCCCCACACACCCAATGCAATGTAGACACTGGTATTGGTCGTGCAAATAATGTAACACATACCCAACATTCTCTCACTTGTTTTTTTCTTTGCATACAAGGGATTACAAGGTTACATAGTCAACAATCCAGGGCAACAATGCCCATAGGTCCTCTACACCAAGAGAAATTCTCAGTGCTCACATATTTTGTTAATGAACATTGAACATTCTTTAAAGTGTCAACCTTCATCAACAACACCTTCTTTTCTTCAACCATGTCTTTCACAAAGTGATACTGAACATCAATATGCTTTGTCTTTTAATGATAATTTTAGTTCTTCCCCAAGAATATTGCACACTGACTGTCATAATATATCCTTACATCTTGTTGAATCGACCCAATACATGAACACAATATTTGTAACCATACTGCTTCCTTGCTTGCATGAGTGGCTATCATGTATTCAACTTTTGTAGTTAAGAGTGCCACTTCAGATTGTCTTCTGCTCATCCAACTAATTTCTCCTCCAAATAGGTTAAACACATACCCACTTGTATATATTCTGCAATCTATATCTACAACCTAGTCTACATCAACAAATCCATGTATGACCAACACTCTGTCCAATTTTGGTATTCCTTGGTAGCGAAATCCATAGGTAGTAGTGCCACACAAATACCTAAAAACCCTCTTTACTATTGTCCAATGTTCCTTCCCTAGTTTTGACATATACCCTCTCATGAAAACTCCCATTGCATGTGAAATGTATGGTCTAGTATAGACCATTGCATACATCAAACTACCAACCACACTGACGTATGGAACATGAGACATGTCCTCTTCCTCTTCTCGTGTCTTGGGATAGTGGTATGGAGATAACTTTACATCCACATGAATAGGAACCCTAACCGGTTTACATTCATGCACATTAAACCTTTGCAATATTGTCTCAACATGTTTCTTATGATTTAACCAGAGTTTCATGTTTTCTCGATCTCTTTTAATTTCCATGCCCAAAATTAAATTTGTAGCACCAAGATCCTTCATGTCAAATTTAGAGGACAATTGAGTGTTCAAATCCTATACAATCTCCTTGTCATTTCCTATCAACAAAATATCATCCACATACAAGACCAAATAAATAAGATGATAATCAATTAATTTGAAATACGCACATTGATCAAATTTGTTCTTTGTGAAGCCAAGTCCCAACATATGACTATCAAATTTTTGATACCACATCCTTGGTGATTTATTTAACCCATACATGGAATCTTTTTTATCCTGCATACCAGCTATTTCTTTCCCTTCACTTCAAAGCCTTCTAGTTTCTTCATGTAGATTTATTCTTCTAGATCCCCATGTAGGAATGATGTCTTCACATCCATCCATTCTACTTCAAAATAAAAAGAAACAACAACAGAAAAAATAAATCTAATAGAAGTTAACTTGGCAACAGGAGAAAAAAATTCACCAAAGTCAATTCCCTCTACCTGGGAATACCCTTTTTCTACTAACCGAGCTTTGTATTTTTCCACTTTTCCTTATGCATTCAACTTCTTCTTAAACACCCATTTGCTACCAATGGGATTTATTCCAATCGATAACTCCACTAGATATCAAGCCTCATTTTTGTCCAACACTTCCATTTCTTCCATCATGGCCTTTTTCAAGAGTATTCCATCATCTGAATCCATTGCCTCCCTAACAATTATAGGATCATCTTTAGTAATAAACAAAGAAAAATTTGAACGGAAATCAAGTGGAGTATACCTTTCTAGTTGTCTTCTTTCTCAAACCAATCTCCTCAATACTCGAGTATGAGGATATTATTCTTTTGATTCTTGTTCTTTTGTAGAGTCTGTTTTATTATCCTTCAACTCAAAATCTATTTTATTTGGTTCTTCCTTCCTTGATAGGAATTCATGTTTGACAACATATTTTATTTCTCTAAATACCACATCTCAGTTGCACACTACCTTCTTAGTTTTTGGGTTACAAATCTTATAACCTTTCATACCATCTTTATACCCAATAAATATACACTTTTCAACCTTTTTATCTAGATTACTCTTGTTTTCCTTTGCAATGTGAACATAGGAATCAGAGCTAAATACCATGAGATGTGTTAGAGAGGTTTTCTTACTATTTCATACCTCATGTGGAGTCTTTTCATTGCGTTTTGATAAGGGTGATTGATTAACTAAGTAACATGGAATACCCATTGCCTCTGCCCAAAATTATTTTCCTAACTCGACACCACTGAACATGCACCTTGCTTTTTCCATCAGTGTCATGTTCATCCTTTCTACAAATTCATTCTGTTGAGGCGTATATGGAGTAGTCTTATACCTTTCTATAATTCTCTTCTTACGAAATTATTCAAATTCATTTCTACAAAATTCTCCACCAATATCTTCCCTCAACACCTTAATTCTCTTCTCTATCTAATTCTCCATGAGAGCCTTAAACTATTTGAATTTTTCAAAGACTTTAGATTTCTTCCTAAGGAAATAAATCCATGTATTCCTCTAGAAGTCATCTATAAATGAGACATAGTACACATATTTTTCCAATGATGGATCTGGAACAGGTCCAAACAAATCATTGTGCACCAACTGTAAAATTTTCTTTGCCCTCGTTGCACCAGAGGGGAATCTTACTTGATTATTCTTCCCATATACACAATGTTAATAGAAATCAAAATCTAGAGAGTATTTAGACATACCTTCAACCATACCTTTACCATTTAGTACTCAAAGGCCCTTCTCTCCGATATGTCCCAATATTTGATTCCACATCATAGTTTTTTCTCCAGAGACTATAGGATTTTTTTCTTCTTTAGCTCCAATATCATGAACAATGGAACTATTGCACTTGTCACTAATAGTGCTTCCTAGCAGCTTATATAGGGTTCAAATCTGAACTCCTTTCAGCAAAACCATTTCCCCTTGAACCATCCTATGGGTTTCTTTCTCAAACACTATTTTTACCCCTTCATCATCCATTTTTCTTACATAAATCAAATTTCTAGCCAATCCTAGGATGTGTAGAACACCAGGGAGTATTCTAATCCTTCTATCCATGAGCTTCAACTTGAATTTTCTTCGTCCTATGATTTTGGTTGTCGATACATCACCTAGGAAAACATCACCTCCAACATACCTTTCATATTCTCAAAACCACTCCCTGTGAGGAGTCATATGAAAGGATGCATTCGACCAACCATGCCTCATGATATGCATGTGTGCTTGAAAAATCCATGTACACATTCCCTCTTTCTCCCCTGGAGGTTTTTTATTCTACAGAAGGAGCATCTTTAGATCCCTTCCCTCTCTCAACACTTTTGGATCTACATTGTTTCTTGTAGTGCCCTTGTTTTCCACATCTCTAGCATACCTTTACAAATTTTCAGGGAGGTTTAGATATTCCCTTAGATTTAGATATATGCTCTGTCCTTCCATGTTTTCCCTCCTCATATCCCCCAATAACAAGGACGAGACCACATTATTGAAACTTAAATTAGTTGTATTACTACCTATCGCCTCAACTAGACCATCCTATGAGTCTAGTAAAGAGCACAATAAAATGATACACTTATCTTCATTGAAAATATTAATATCAATAGATAATAGTTGGCTTACCATTCTATTGAATGCATTCACATGCTCTGTCAGTGAGTCTCCATATTTCATCCTTATGTTGTACAACTTTTTCCAAATAAATGGTTTGTTTACCAGGGACTTAGACTGATACAAAACCCCTAACTTATTACATAAATCCTTGGATGTAGCTTTCCCTGACACATTTAGTAATACTAAATCCAAGAGACAAAATTGGATTGTGCTCTTCGACTTATGATCCAAATTTTCCAAGTCTTCTACTGATGTTCCTATGGTTGCAATACTTGGATCCACAATGATCCATTGATCTTTGTCCACCAAAAAATCTTCCATCTTGAGATTCCACAACTCAAAACTTTTCCCATTAAATTTCTCGATCTACATTTTTGAACTGCTTTCCATTTCTTTTTGTCAGTGTTTCATGGAAACCTACACAGGAGATCTAGCTAAAACAAGTAAAAACAAAGCTTATCAAGAAAATAAGAGAGATTCAATATGGAAGAATGAGAAAATATATTCACACTACTCCAATGAGTTGATGATTGATACATAGATCATGATCAATATGATACAATGAATGAGTGGAATACACTCATATATAGGGCAGAACATTCCATAATTAAGAAAAGCAATCAAGAAGTTAGCTTTCCTTAGGAATGCATGCATGCATAATAGTGATGGTAAAAATAGAAAGTCTAAAATATAACTAGTGAGTTAACTCCCACTAAACTGGTGTGACGAAGATATAAATTTCTCCAACACCCCCCCTGAACATCACTATGGAGTAAAAAATGAGTCCCAGCTACTAGGCCATTTTAGGTACTCATGTAGAATGCAACTAATGAACACTGAATACAAGTGAGGAAAGAGGCAAAACCACGTGGGAACAAAACCCCCCCTCAAAAGATAATGTATCAAAAGAAGAAAATGACAGCTGCTAGGCAACTATGTTATTCACTGCAAGACGATCCCGCAAAGTCTGAAACTTCTGCTCACTGAAAGTCTTCGTGAAGATATAGAAATCTTTATGGATCTGATGAAGTCCTTTGGAAACATGTCTAGCCTTGTACCTCTTCATCCTATGGACCCATCTGTACCTGAAAATATTCCTTTCTGGTGGAAGTGGAACTAGATGCCAAGTTTGGTTCTATAGGAGTGAGTCATACTCCTTCTGCATGGTTTCTTTCCATAATGTATTTCCCACAACCCTATTGTAGTTTTGTGGATCAGTAGATTGAACCATATAAGAATGCATGGGCATCGCAGGTTCTGAAGCTGAAAGTAAATGAGAAGGATTCTCATGCTGAGATCGAGTAATGCTTGAATCCAATGGATTCCCTACAAGGTTTCCTGTTGCCTGAAGTATGGTCTGTGCCTTCTTGGGCATCTGTTGAAGCTTCGACGCTGGCTTCTTATATGACTATACTACCTGCTTATTTCCATGTACAAATCTGAGTGCATGGAATCATCTCTGATGTATGAAACTGATGGAAGAACAAGAGTATATGCATGTTGCAGTGGAGGTGTATGCAAAGTAGTCTCCTTATGTGTAAGTAGAATAGAGGAGTCATCGTCAGAAAACTTAGTGAATTTATACAACCTTGACTTGTGATCCACCTCACCAATTGAAATAATGGAATTGTCATGCATGTCAATTACTGAAACTGAATCTGATGTAAATTCAACCTTTTTACCTTTCTGAGTGATCTGATAAACTGATAGCAGATTCATAGAAAGATTTGGAACATGTAGAACATTCTCAAAATTGCCATTGTGGAGTTCCACTCTCCCTTCTCCTACTACTTCTACTAGAGTATCATCCCCCATGAGAATGAGGGGTCTTAAGCATGGAATCAAGGAAGATAAATCTTCCTCTTTCATTGCCATATGATTGGATGCACCAGAATCTATAATCCATGAATCAAATGAGGAATTAATTTCAACTAGAGCACGATGATTACCTTTCTTAGGAGAAGGATCTTCTTCCTTCTACTTCTTGACTACCTCTGGAATGAAGTTTCCAAGGTTGTTATGTTGAAGTGCCTGTGCCATAAGATCGATCTGTTTCTTCATGCATGTGGATTCTTCATGATTCAGTTTATTGCAGTAAGTGCACTGCTTTCCCTTCTTCTTCTTCTTGGAATCTGAAGAGTCTCTGGAACTTGGAGAATCGTTGAAGGGTTTGGAATATCCCTCCTTCCCATTATGTTTGGATGACCCTTTTCCATCATGCATGGTGAGTTCATGTGATTTGGAATATTTCATGAGGCCCATCTGTAGGAGTTTTTTCTGCTCTTGTGTAAGAGACTCAATGAACTAAGCCAACGTAGGCATTTTCCAATTTGTTCCAAAAAGACATCTGCCATAATGGAAATTGGAGACATATACAATGCATTCCAGTCCTAGCTTGGCCAAGATTGTAAGAATAAGTTGTTTATATTATGTAGACTTGTCAATACCACATTCACCCAAGATCAAAATCAAAGATTTAAATTTAGTAAAAAAATATTGTATATTATCAAAACTTTTAGGGTCTAAGGTATTCAACTCTACCTCAAGCATATGACCTCGCATTTCATCCTGCTTTCCAAAGAGTCCTTCCAAGGTGGTCTAGATCTCGTTTGGAGTATTTCATGCAACAACATGAAACCATAAATCAGTGGAGATTAACTCAAGAAGTATTCATGTGGCCTCATCCTTACGGTTCGCCCATCTCATCTTCTCAATTGTTGATGTAGGTTCTGTTTCTGCCGCCATCGTCAAATTATATTGTATAATAGTTGTCATATCCATCTCTCCCACTGTTTCTAAGAACCCCTAAAAATTTACTCTCAATCTGCAAGTGAAAAATTAAGAAATCACGTCAGAAATGGCACTTTAAGTGAAAATTTGCATCAGTTTCAAGATATGATCTTGCGACTTACTTTCTGAGCAAACAGTAAGGAGTTTCGCCAAACGGTTGAAAACCCACTTCCAAAATGGGTCTATTTACTTCTCATGCGGGTTGTTTCCTCCAAAACGTAATATTTTGGGAGCAATGAATGTAGAAAGGTATAGACACAGAGTCGTATCAGTTTTAGGAGACTATCTTGCGGTTTACTTTATGAGCAAACGGTGAAGAATCACATCAAACGGTTGAAAACCCACTTCCAAAATGGGTCGATTTACTTTCTTGGTGTGCAATTTCCTAAAAAATGTAATATTTTGGGAGGACTAGCTGATGAAAGGTACGACCATGGATTTAGCTCGCCGAAACTCCGATTTTCCTTATTCTTTGGCTTGTCTGGCTTGCTCCAAGAAGCATATCTCTAATACCATGTCAGTGTTTCATGGAAACCTGCATAGGAGATCTAGCTAAAACAAGTATAAAAAAAGATTATCAAGAAAAGAAGAGAGATTCAATATGGAAGAATGAGAAAATATATTCACACTACTCCAATGAGCTGATGATTGATACATAGATCATGATCATTATGATACAATGAATGAGTGGAATACACTCATATATAGGGCAAAACATTCCATAATTAAGAAAAGAAATCAAGCAATTAGCTTTCCTTAGGAATGCATGCATGCATAATAGTGATGGTAAAAATAAAAAGTCTAAAATAGAACTAGTCAATTAACTCCCACTGAACTAGTGTGTCGAAAATAGAAATTTCTCCAACACTTTTCACCTGAAGAATCAATACTGCAGATCTCCCACTATAACTAGGTTTATCACAAACTTGAGCCAAACACTTAACCACAAAGATGTCCCATTGAAGCCAATAATAACTCTGATACCAAATCTATATTTTAACTTTGTACAAATAATTATTGCAAATAGATTCTTAATAAAAATATAAAAATACAATGTCACACACACACATTACACAAAGATTTTACTCTGGAAAACCAAACCGGGAAAACCAACAACCTCTTTAGAGTTACACCTTTACTATTTTATTCATCATCTTCTTCAGTGTTTCTAATACAATATCTGTGTGTATGATCCCGTGACATCCAAAACCCCTAATCTATTGACTCGGATTAGTAAAAAACCCTAATGTCTTAACCATAATTAGAAAACCATCGGAAAAAACCATGTTCTGAAAAGATGCTAAAAACATATGCAAAAACCGAAAAAATTAATAATTTTGGGGGCGCTTCCTCTGAACCCCCATGCAGGAGGGCTCATGCCCCCTTGCAAGCCCCTCCCCCCCTCCCTCACCCCCATGCACCTCGTGCAACACGAACATTGGGCTTGGTCGTGCAAAGAGTATAACACATACTCAAGAGTGTTGTAGAATTGAACTCCATTATGTTTTAACTTCAATAGTTTACATCGACCTCAATCTGCAGAGGGACAATTTAATTGCAATGTTTTTCCCTTGTTGCAATTATTCTCTTATAGGTATTTTTCTTACACTCGGACACTTTCAACACGATTTAAACTACTTTAGGCACCATTTCAAGTTCGTCAAAAAGATTTATAGAATTATTTTGGTTTCAGTTTTACTTCAAGTATTTATTTTCAATATCCCAACTAAATATGCAACAGTTCATCGTGGCTCTACACTTTTCCACCTTCAACACTAGGTATGATATTGTATCCACTAATATTTTTTCTACAGGATTATGCAAGGGATAGCATGGAATTTCATCTTTTACCTGGGTATGACAAGGTTAAGGTAACAACTAAACTCTTTTGATTCTTTTTATGAACTTGAAAAAGTCTTGAGTCAATCCTTAAATTATATTACTGAGCCGATTTCTTTAAGCTATATTTTGAGAACGGTTTTTGACTTATACAAATTCAAGGACTACTTATAGATTATAACTTGAAACATGAGGTTTCTAAGGCTTGTTTTTAAAATATTTCATCTTGAAATGTGATAACACCGAAAGGTTTCAAGATTTGTCTTGAACACTAGATCCTTGAACCATGACAAGGATTCATATTTTAATGTTGTTGTGAAGCTTATGATTTAGTAATTCCAAGAAAAATATACTTCATGTAGCATACACTTCGTTCATTTTATGAGTATAGGTCGAATATTATGCCTATAATGCAAACCCAACCTCTCTTTATCCATTATCCAAAGATTTTGAAATCATATCTTTTCAATATCATGTACCCTACATCATGATAAACAATGGAATTATAACTTAATATAAAATCATTATAAGTCAAGGACATCGTTACAATTATAATTTTGTAATTGGGCTATCATTATAAGTCACTGCCATCTTCTCTCTTCTCATTTATTCTTGTAACTCTACCATCCTTTCCATTCGACCTAAATTTATTAGGACTCTAATTGTTGGAATGATAATTGAGCATACCTTATCACTCTCTCAGTCGAATTACAAGCAATCTAATCTCATGGGTGGTAGCGCCCAATGAAAAGAGCATGATGACATTGAAATTTGGTAGTTGATTAAGAGACCTTAGCTATCTTTTATCATGTAGGGTGGCAACATTTATTCAAATTTTTGTAGGGTAGTGACTAATGGATAACTTTGGAGTTTTCCCAGTCACTTAATGGAATGAAGGTAGAGGTCCACAGTTTGAAGTTATAAGTGACTAAGAAAACTATCGCCAAATATATAGGGTTACAAAGGCATGGAGAGAATTGTTCAAAGAACCTAAAAATTTCACCAAATAGTTGGACACAATTTCTATGCAAACTGGTTTGATTTCAAGACTTCAGGAAGGGGGTACCATGGGGCCTACTCACCTCGCCATGGAAAGAGGTAGTTTTCGATATTAAAAAGTGTATTACATGTGAGAGGTTGTTTATCACGGTTTTTCACTATCATTTTAGACTTTACTCCACTTGGAAAAAAGAAAAAAAAAAGATTAACCTCCCCTTCTTTTTCCTAAAGAGCCTCTCAAAAATGTCTACAATATTTCATAGAAGACTAGAGCCTAAAAATGGTTTATATCACCATGGACTTGTCAAAATTATTATCATAACAAAGGTGGAAAAGAAGGAATATATATGGGACATGTTTTTTATAGGTAGAGTGATAATTTGCAAGCCTAGGTAAAGAGTGTTACCTCCCTTTGTTTGTCAAAGTTAGAGAAGACAAAATCAAGGAGAACCCTCTACCTTAGAACCTAAAATGAATGTTGTTTGAGATTTAGAATCCGATAGAATTGGAGCCCTACCTGAAAGGAAGAGGGGCATACATCATACTAATTTCGTATTAGGATCAAGTCAATTCAAGGGTACCAAAACCCTTTCCAGAGGAGAAAAGGATATAATGCAAGGAGCTGCAAAATTTGGATTGGGACAATTTGAAAGGGACAAAACTCTACCACAAGACAATGAAAATGAAATGGAATCTTAGGATAATTAACCAAATCCTAAAACAATGTTCTCAATTGTAACATCCCATATCTTAACTGAGGAACATTACTCATAGAATACACATAAAATAAAATAAAATTGTAACTGATCTTGTAGCTTACCATCTACATGAATACACACAAAATTAACCATTTTGATAGCATTAAATTAAATGCAACTACAACATGCTAAAATAAGCATGAATGCAACTAATAATTTCATTACAACAACATATAATTCATTTTCATACATAAATTTAATACATAACAATTAAAACTCATAACGCAACACATAAAACAGATAAAACAGATAAAACACTTATCTTCTTAAAATAATTGTGCAACTAGCTTCTTGGGATAGACGTTCCACCCAACCATAAACTTGTTGTTTCATATATCAATATAAATTCACCCCCAAATTGAGGCTAGGAATCCACAAAATAATTTGTCTCTCATTGTCCACTCACTACTCAAATAATCCCACAACCCACTGGCATTCTCCTACAACTATCTTGATTTCCACTGGTTCTCTTTGTCTTGACTTGCCCAACCCAAGGACTGTACTCCTCCATTCTCTAATTCCATCAATAATCCTATTAATTTATTAAGGTCTCCATCACACATGTAACCAAGAATATCACTACTAGGAACTCAAGGGAACTCACTACTAGGAAAACTACCAGATAAACAATAGAAATCACTTGTTGTTAGAGTGCAACTCACACACGAGTTCACTCTTCAAGATTGGAAACCCTATTCTTATACAATCCTAACAACTTGCTTCTTCATTATTCATCTCCAAAAATGCTCCAAAAATTCTCCAGAATTCGCCCTCCATGGTTTCTCTAGCTCCAATGCACTTCCTCCCTATTCTCTCATTGTTATTCATGCCAAAAAAATGACTGTAAAAACCGCCTTACTTTCCCATATGATTTTTCTCTTCTTTATCCTAGTTCCTTAACTCACACTCTTCCTTAAGAATATTGTACTTGAGTCCCATACTCCCAATAACTATGGGATGTGACTTATCACACCCACCCTCTCACATGTATTCAATGATTGGGTTCTTCTACACTCAAACAATAAAATAGAAGGGTCACACAATGATAATAAAATTCAGGAATGTGGGTTTGGATTAATACTCATAAATAATCCCCCCCTTGAACCCCGCTTAGACACTCCCTTCTCTTGTGGAAAACACATCCCCCATCTTTGTCCATGTCCCCTAATAGTTGGCATCACATTTTATTTATGAAAATTCATAAAATACAATTCACATATTACATCGCTTGGCCATAACTACATTCATATCTACACTATGCATTAATTAAACTAGGGATTATAGCAGGGATGTTACAATACCCCCCCCCTACAATTGTGCATTGTCCTCGGTGCACAACACCATGTCAAAATGCATAGTCAATTTTAGATCGTAATACTTAGAAAATAATTTTTTTCTATATGTTTACCCTCCAACAACATATCTAACCATAATCTCTTGTTCCTCTCAACCTGTTGGCCCAAGGAATGCACCCCCTTCACTTCTCTTAGTCCATCGAGTTATACCATTCTTTTATCAGGGTTATCACCACAGGTGACCAGGAATTTTGAGATGTGGTTCCAGAACTCTAACTTCCCAAAAATGGAGTCTTGCATTTTTAGCTTTTGTTTTCTTCAAAATTAACAAAATTTTGTAGGTATTCCTCCTATATAGTTTCTTCATGATCCCATGTTTCATCTCCAGGACCGTAGCATGCAATTGAACCTTTACCATCCATATATCCTTGTTCCTAATCACTTTAACTTCTTGGTCCAGGATGCATACTGGTTCCACTCGGAAATCCCCTTCGTGTTACACTTAGATCATTGTCCAATCAGTTATGTGGTTAGGGTTAGGCACATATTTCTTTAATAATGACACACAAAATACATTATGCACTCTCATGGATGCAGATAATTATATCATGTATGAAACTAGCCCTATATTTTCTAAGATATCAAAAGGCCCACAATATCTTGTTGCCAACTTTGGGAAACTTCCTAATCGTAGCAAACTTATTTTCACTTTCACTTTTAGAAATACATGTTTTCCCACTTTAAAACATCTTAAAACCTTGTTCTTGTCTGCATAACTTTTCTTCATGTCGTGGGAATATTTAAAATTTTTCCTATCCTTTGTCATATGTTCTTCCATTTCATTCAGCAAATTTGGCCCAACGACAACTATGAATTTTGGGTTATCCCAACTCACTGGTGTGTTACACTTCATGCCATACAATGCTTCAAATGGGATCATTTTTAATGAGGCTTGATACCCATTATTGTAAGAAAATTCCACTAAGTGTATATAATCCTCCCACTTTGATGGTTGGTCCATCACATACATTTTGATCATGTATTCAATTATTTTGTTGGCCCTCTCTCTTTTCCCATATGATTCTGGGTGATACATTGTACTAAGATTTAAATTTGTCCCAAATCCCTTGAACAAACCCTTCCAAAAATTAGATGTAAACTTCGGGTCTCTATTTGAAACTATTTCCTTGGGAACCCCATGTATCCTGGAAACTTCTTTCATGTAAATTTTTGCAATGTTTGTTGCCTTGTGTGTGGTCTTTATTGGAATAAAATGTGAAACATTAATCAATTTATCCACCATTACCATGATGGAATCATGTTGCTCCACTTTTTTGGGCATCTTTGTAATAAAATACACTATAACTACTTCCCACTTCCATTATGGAATGGGAAATAGTTGTAACAACCCAGTTGGGTGTCTATGTTATGTCTTCACCTTTTGGAATTATAGGAATTTGTGTATGTAATCAGCCACCTCTTTCTTCATTCGTGTAGATTTTAAACTTGTACAATATTTACTACAAACAAATTTTTAGTAAAAGAACATAAAAGATACAATGGAAAATACACACACTACACAAATATTTTTCCCTCAGAAACCCAAACCGGGAAAACCAGAATATTGTATATTCATTCACAATCATACATTGTTTACAATACAATATACATATAGGAGCCAGCGACATCCAAAACCCTAACCCAGTGACATGGATTAGTCAACAACCCTAATTCCTTAATCGAAAATATAAAAACATTGACAAAAACCATGTGCCAAAAAACCACCCAACAATGGACACGAAAATAGAGGTGACATGAAAAACAAGGCAAAAAATGTGACATGTTTCCCAAGGAAAAAAAAAATTCTTGGAGGCGCTACCCTCGAACCACTGCACATGGGGGATATCTCCCACCTACAACCCCCCTGCACGCCCGGAGCAACATAGAAAAAACTAGAGTTATTCATGAAAATAATATAACACATACCCAACACTCTCCCACTTGTTGTTTTATTTTCATATAAGGGGTTACAGGGTTACAAAGTCAACAATCCAAGGCAACAATGCCCATAGATCCTCTACACCAAGAGAAATTCTCAATGCTCGCAGATTTTGTTAATGAATCTGCAACATTCTTCAAAGTTTCCACCTTCATTAACAACACTTTCTTTTCTTCAACCATATCTCTCACAAAGTGATATTGAATATCAATATTCTTTGTCTTTGAATGATAACTCGGGTTCTTTGCCAAAAAAAATTCACTCTGACTGTCACAATCTATCCTTATAGCTTGTTGTACCAACCCAATACCTGAACACAATATTTGTAACCATACTGCTTCCTTACTTGCATGAGTGGTTGTCATGTATTCAACTTTTGTAGTTGAAAGTGACACTACATCTTGTCTTTTTCTCATCCAACTGATTTCTCCTCCAAACAGGTTAAACACATACCCGCTTGTAGATCTCCTACAATCCAGACCTTTAGCCCAGTTTGCATCCACAAAGCCATGTATGTCCAACACTTTGTCCAATCCTGGTCTTCCTTGGTAGTATAATCCATAGCTAGCAGTGCCACACAAATACCTGAAAACCCTTTTTACTGCTATCCAATGCCCCTTCCATGGTTTTGACATATACCTGCTGAAAACTCCCACTACATGTGCAATGTCCAGTATAGTACATACCATTGCATACATAAAAATTCCAACTGCACTCGCATATGAAACATGAGACATGTCCTCCTCCTCTTCCAGTGTCTTGGGACACTGATCCACATATAACTTTACACCAACAAGAATAGGGACCTTGACCGGTTTACATTCCTACATATTAAACCTTTGCAATATTGTCTCAACATATTTTCTCTGATTTAACCAGAGTTTCCTCTTTTTCCTATCTCTTTTAATTTCCATGCCCAAAATGAAATTTGAAGCACTGAGATCCTTCATGTCAAATTTAGAGGAAAACTGAGTTTTCACATCCTAGATAATCTCCTTGTTGTTTCCTATTAGCAACATGTCATCCACATACAAGACCAAATAAATCAAACGATCACCAATTAATTTAAAATACACACAATGATCCTCTTTGCTTCTTCTAAATCCAAGTCCCAACATATAAGTATCAAATTTTTGTTACCACATCCTTGGTTATTGTTTTAAACCATACAGAGACTTTTTCATCTTGCATAACAACTCCTTCTTTCCCTTCACAACAAATCATTTTGGCTGCTTCATATAGATTTATTTTTCCAGATCTCCATGTAGGAATGTCATCTTCACATCCATTTGTTCTGCTTCAAAATCAAATGCAACAACAACAGATAACATAAATATTATAGAAGTTAACTTGGCAACATGAGAAAAAATCTCACCAAAATCAATTCCCTCAACCTAGGAATAAACCTTTGTTACTAACCAAGTTTTGTATTTATCCACTTTGCCTTATGAATTCAACTTCTTTTTAAATACCCATTTTATTCCAATGGGATTTATTACAGTCGACAACTCCACTAGATCCCAAGACTCATTCTTATCCAAGGTTACCATTTCTTCATCCATGGCCTTTTCCCATAGTTTTCCATCCTCTGAATCCACCACCTCCGTCATAGTTTTAGGATCATCATCAGTAATAGACAAAGAAATTTTTTAATGAAAATAAGATGGAGTATAACTTTCCGATAGCCTTCTTTCTTGAACTGATCTCCTCAATACTGGAGTATCAGGATCTTCTTCTTCTGATTCGTGTTCTTCTGTAGAGTCTAATTCATCATCCTTATATCAAAATCTATTTTCTCTAGTTCTTCCTTACTTGGTAGGACTTCATGTTTAACAACATCCTTCATTTCTCTAAATACCGCATCTCAGATATACACAACCTTCTTAGTTTCTAGGTTCCAAATTTTATAACCTTTGAGACCATATTTATACCCAATGAAGATACACTTTTCAGCCTTCTTATCTAGCTTACTCTTGTTTTCCTTTGGAACATGAACATAGGCCTCATAGCCAAATACCTTGAGATGTGTGAGAGAAGGTTTCTTATCATTCCATAAATCTTGTGGAGTCTTGTCATCCAACGTTGATGAGGGTGATTTGTTGAACAAGTAACATGCAGTACCCATTGCCTCTGCCCAGAATTCTTTCCCTAACCCAACACCGTTGAGCATGCCCCTTGATTTTTCCATCAATGTCTTGTTCATCCTTTCTGCAAATTCATTATGTTGTGGTGTATATGGAGTAGTCTTATGCCTTTATATACCACACTTCTTACATAATTATTCAAATTCATTCTCGCAGAACTCTCTGCCATTATCTGTCCTCAACACCTTAATTATTTTCTTTGTTTGATTCTCAACAAAATCCTTAAACTCTTTAAACCTGTCAAAGAATTTAGATTTCTTCCTGAGGAAATATATCCAAGTATTCCTTGAGAATTCATCTATAAATGAGACATAGTGCATAGATTTTCCCAATGATGAAACCGACACAGGTCCAAACACATCACTGTGAACTAGCTGTAAAATTCCTTTTTCCCTCGTTGCACCATAGGGGAATCTTACCCCATTATGCTTTCCATATACACAATTTTCACAGAAATAAAAATATAGAGAGAAGTTAGACATACCTTCAACCATACATTTATCGTGTAGTAGTCAAAGACCCTTCTCTCCGATATGCCCCAGTCTTTGATGCCACCACATAACCTTTTCTCTAGAGACTGTAGGAGTTATTTCTTCTTCAACTCCAATATCAAGAAAAATGGAAATATTACACCCATCATTGATAGTGATTCATTGCAGCTTATACAGAGTTCCAAACAAAACTCCCTTCAGCAACACCATTTCTCCTTGAACCATCCTATAGGTTTCCTTTTCAAATGTTGTTTTTACCCCTGCATCGTCCATTTTTATTACATAAATCAAATTTCTGGCCAAACCTGGGATGTGCATAACACCAAGTAGTTTTCTAATCATTCCATCTATTAGCCTCAACTTGAATTTTCCTTGTCCTATGATTCTGGTTGTCGAGTCATCACCTAGGAAAACATTACCGCCATCATATCTTTCATATTCACAAAACCACTCCCTGTGGGGAGTTATATGAAAGGATGCACCTGAGTCAACCAACCATGCCTCATGATATGCATGTGTGATTGAAGAATCCAAGTACACATACCCTCTTTCTTCCTTGGAGGTATTTTCTTTTGTAGAAGCATCTTCTTCATATCCCTTATTTTTCTCAATTTTAGATCTACCGTACTTCTTGTAGTGCCCTTACTTTCCACATCTCCAACATACCTTTACAAACTTTCCAGGAGACTTAGATCTACCCTTAGACTTAGATCTCCCACTTGAGGAATTAGATATATTTATTTCCTGGGAGAATCCTCTTATAAATAATGCATCTGTGTTTTTTCCTTTCATGTTCTTTCGTCTCATCTCCTCTGACAACAAGGATGAGACCACTTCATCAAACTTTGAGGCAGTTGTATTACTAATTATGGCCACAACCAGACTATCCCACGAGTCTGGTAAAGAGCATAGAAATTTGATACACTTATCTTCATCTGAAATTTTAATCTCAACAGATACTAACTGACTTACCATAGTATTGAAGGAATTCAAATGTTCTACCACTGAGTCTCCATCTCTCATCCTCAGGTTATACAACTTCTTTCTCAGGAATAGTTTATTTACTAGGGACTTAGACTGATACACCCCAACTTATCCCATCAATCCTTGGTTGTAGCTTCCTATGAGACATTCAGTAATACTGAATCTGAGAGACACAATCAGATTGTTCTCTTCACCTTCCGATACAATTTTTTCCAATCATCTCCTGAAGTTCATGTAGGTACAATACCTGGATCCATCGCAATCCATTGATCTATGTCCACCAATAGATCTTCCATATTGAGCTTCCACAACTCAAGAATTTTCCCATTAAACTTCTCGATCTCCATTTTCGAACCACTCGCCATTTCTCTTCACCTTAAGAATCAATACCAAAGATATCCCACTATAACAAGGATTATCACAGTCCTGAGCCAAACCCTTGACCAAAAAGGCGTCCCCCTGAACCCAATAATTTCTTTGATACCAAATGTATATTTTAACCTTGTACAATATTTATTGCAAACATATTTTCAGTAAAAGAGAAGAAAATATACAATGGAAAATACACACATTACACAAATATTTTTCCCCTAGAAACCCAAACCGAGAAAACCAATATATTCTATATTCATTCACAATCATATATTGTTTACAATACAATATACATATAGGAGTCAGCGGCATCCAAAATCCTAACCCAATGACTTGGATTAGTCAACAACCCTAATTCTTTAACTGGAAATAGAAAACCATCGGAAAAAACCATGTGACGAAAAACCGCCCAACAATGGACACGAAAATCGAGGTAACACGAAAAACAAGGAAAAAATGTGACACGTTTCCCGAGGAAAAAAATTCTCAGGGAAACTGCCCCTGCAACCCCCTCAAACCCCCCTGTGCACTCAACACAATGTAGCAAACACTATATCTAGTCGTGCAAATAATATAACACATACCCAACAATTCCCAGCCAAAAGTATTGGCTTCTTACAATTGAAATTGATTTATGATATCTTGGATGCCCAACATAAGGCATGTTGTGCATTTATATTAGCACTATATTTTTTAGATCTCCTGAATTTGGTACATATATCTTGCCTCTGTACATGAGGATTCCATCCTCTTTCATCTCATAGTATTTAAATTTCTGCTGCAAATTTTCTTGTTCTAATGTTTCTTTTATTTTTAATAGTGTTGATATTTTTTTTTTGCTTCTATAATTTTATCTTTTAAATCATATTTGTACATACTAATGGTCGTAGCGTGCATTTCATGAACTTTTATACTGAGTGCATCAACCAATTGGTTCTCCTTGACTTTGATGTTCTTAATTTCAAAGTCATATTCACTAAGAAATTTCATCCATCTATTTTGTATGGCATTTAATGTGGGTTGTCCAAACAAATGTTCAGACCACAATGGTCTGTCCTTAGCTCAAATTTCCTCCCCATTACGTTATGTCTCCACATTTTTAATGCATGAATAATGGCTTCTAATTCCAAATCATGTGTAGAATAATTTCTCGCATCCTCTTTCAATTTTTGGGACTCATAGCACACCACACAATCATTTTGAGTGAGGAATCCACCGAGCCCTTCCTTGCATGCATCAATGCACACCACAAAATATTTGTCTAGATATGCAATCTTTAATATTGACGCACTTGTCAAAATGTATTTCAGCTACATAAATCTCTCTTTACACTGGGAAGTCCATTCAAATTTCACTCCCTTGTTTTGTAAAGAAGTGATTGACTTGCAATATTTGAGAATCCTTTTATGAATCTTTGGTAATAAACGACAAGACCCATGAATGATCTGACCTCTATCACATTTTTTGGCATTGTCGATTCTCTAATGAACTCTATCTTCTCAGGATCAACTATTACCCCATCTACTCAAATAATATGCCCCAAGTAGTGAATCTTCCTTTGTTAAAGGATGCACTTACTTAGCTTGACATACAACTTATACTCTCTTAAAACTTACAACACCATTCTCAAATGTTTCTCATGTTCTTCTTTTTTCTTTGAGTAGATGAGTATATCATCTAGGAACACAATCACAAACTTGCCTAGGTATTCCCTGAACACTCCATTCATCAGGCACATGAAAACATCTAGGGAATTTGATAACCCAAATGGCACTACTGTAAATTCATAATGCCCATATATTTTTCTGAACATTGTCTTGTTGATATCTTCTTCCTTTATTCTCACTTGGTGATAATATGATCTCAAGTCAATCTTGTAAAATATTCTTGCACCTTTTAGCTAATTAAATATATCATCAATCCTTGACAAAGAATATTTGTTCTTTATGGTGACCTTATTCAATTGTCTGAAATCAATACACAGCCTTAAGGTTCCATATTTCTTCTTCACAAAAATCACCGAGGAACCCCAAGGTGACACACTTGAGTGTATATAACCCTTATTCAATATCTCTTCAAGTTGCACCTGCATCTCTTTCAATTCTAGTGTGACCATTTCGTAAGGTTTCTTGAATGTTGAGGCAACTCTTGGCACCAAATCAATAGATAAATCATTGTCTTTCTTTGGTGGAAGTCATGGGATTTCCAAAAAAACATCTTCAAAATCCCTCAACACTGGAAGGTCTTCAATGATTTCCACTTTATCTCTGGATTCCTCTTTCATATGGGTTGCAAACATATGGCATCCATTCCTAAGAACATTTTTCAGTTGCATGGTTGAAATTTCTCTAATAGTTATGTTGGAGTTACTTCACACACACCTAGGATTTCTTTTTCCTAAGGTTTTTCCTTGTTTATTAGTCATTATCCACTCTCCTATATTTTAGGGGAGAATATTTCACCTGGAGAATATTCTCTTCAGTTGACACTTCTGTTTGACTAGTTGAGTTGAGTTTAGATGCTGCATTGGTTTTGTCACCATGCAACATTGGGATCATCACCATGCTAATGCACACTTTCTTTGGGATCATCACCAGAATGACGCATTACCCTTGATTTCCTGAGTTAACTCCTTACTACTCTCTGTTCAGTTAGTTAACTGAAGACTAGTTGACTAGTTAACTTAGCTAGGTGGCAGTTCACTCACGTAACTGCCTAAGAGACTAGACTAGGTGGCAGTTTACTCCCGTAACTGTTGGTGTGTGTCCAGATCACTATAGACCACCACTATGGCTCATTTTTTACTCGTGTATCCTATATTTATTGTAAATTATTCACTCTTTGAGTGTGGAATATGATTAATGAGAATTCTTCCATTCTTTCTCTCCTTCTTCTTCTTTCTCCAATTCTCTCTGCAAATATGTGTATTATTGTTTAGCTAGATCTATTCTGTGTAGGTTCAACACATTCACATGGTATCAGATCCAACGGACTACTAAGAAAAAGATACACCAAATTATTTTTGAAGGTACTGAACATTGAAGAACACATAAAGATGGAATCTTGTTTTACTCACCAATAATACTTCTCATGCCTCATAACTATTTGGAATGGAAGCCAAAAATTATGTTTCATCTTATATGCAGAGGCTTGTACCAAATAGCTATGGCAATGGAAGTGGAGCCTGATTCTGCCGATGAGAAAAATGACTTTCTCAATAGACAAGATATGGCCATAGGATGTATCTTCTATTTTATTTCTCCCAAAATTCTCCATCAAGTATATGATGACTCACCATAATTCACTCCAAATGATTTATGGAGCAGATTGGAGGTTTTATTTTGGAATAAGGAAGAATTCATGCAAAATGTTGACAAGATAGAGAATGCAGAAAAACCACTGGAAGATAAATCATCTCAGTTTGAAGAGCTTTCTACACAAGTATCTACAGAAATTTGTATTCCATTAATTGAAGATGATGTCTACTCCATTTCAGATTTGTTTTCTGAAATTCATGTGGAATATATATGGCATGCATCTCAGTAGTCACATGGAGACACTTTTGCATGCACCATGCATGCATATCAGGAGACAAAAAGGGAGCCGCGCACATTAGACTCAATTCTGATATTTTTTGAGCACTATTTGCATAAACAAATTGGATATTTGGATCCCTATCGAGAAAATATCCAATTTCAAAAAAACAATCATCCAAAATGGAGTCCGTAAAATGAAGTTATGATCGTTTCAAAATCAACAAAATTTTAGTGTTTTTCGAGAAATGGCCGCACGGTTTTCAAAGTTTTATCCAAAATTTATTTGGATATTGTTCATTACAAGAAGATAAAGTGGATATGTGTGGACATATCAATGGTGCATCTACTTCATCAGATCTGTGCAGACATCTACATCTTCAACAAAATCTTCAACGAGCACAAACTTGCACAATTGCGAGGTCTTCTTGGAGTGAAGGACAAGGTTGCTTAGCAACTGCTTTT